>JACEIK010006116.1:58301-68904 GCA_018107945.1 Datura stramonium
TTACTGGAAATTATATGAAGGGAAAATGATTTAAAACGAAGTGGGAGCCTTATATACTTGGGGCCTTTAAGTCGCATTTGTTGAATGCGATTTATAAGTCACATTTGTCGAATGCGATTTATAAGTCGCATTTGCCTTGCGACGCTCCGACTTGGCGCTTGTACGATCTCTCCCCGGGCCCTTTTCTCGCACGTATAACATTCTAAAACTCTAAACCAACATGCGAATAGGCCAACTAAGTGTCAAGAACATACGGGGTGTAACATCCTGTAATTTTACCGCACGTGAAAGAAACATTAATAAAGTAGCCTAGGTTGAATTTTTATGTTCACAAAAAAGACTCGAGCGTTCGTGGCTTCCGATATGACATTAGAGGAATTGATACCGTTTTCGGGATGTGAATGACCTCACATCCAAAAAATGGAGGGACTATCTGTATGGGCAGAGAAATGCCACAAGCCGCCTGGCACGACGATGGAATAAGTCACCTAGTATTGATAATGAAATTTACAAGGGTATAGGACCAATAGATCAACCAATATCCGTATAAGAATTCATAAGAAAACAATCATGAACTTTCTTCGCCCGTCTGAAAAGATTATGTTCGGATAGAAGTGGCAATCCGAGAATCGAGTGCATTTGTGGGCCCATATCCCGATGATGTTGCACATACATGATAGCTTGTACGACCCTCTACCAGATATAAAGAAAGATTAACCGGCACTACTAACGGTATTTGTACATGGACGACAACCATTGGGCAGGACGTCCCGGGGGTTATGTGAAACTTTTTGATTATATAGTATATTATTCTTGTATAGTATAAAAAGTAGCTTGGGCACAATTGTAGAGGATATTCTAAGCGGTATACAGAAAGCAATATAATACTTTCTTGTTTACCAAACTTTCATCCATCATCAAGTCTTGATTCTTTATTCATTTTTGTTCCCGGAAGCATTATCGAAATCGCAGTAGAACTAAAAAGCTCGCATCACCAGATCCAACATCAGCAGATTATTACCGAACTTGCATATCTTATTCAAATCTTATTTTATTATTTGCTATTACAATTTTTATTCTCGATCTTCTTAACTCAAACAATATTCGAACTGCTAAAAAAACTAAGCCTAGACGAGTTACATTGATACGCGTATCCTTAACCTCTTATAAATTCAACGACACCATTTTCAGGATAAAAACAGACCACATAATTTAAAGATATTTTAATACATTTCACAAAATTTAAAAGTGTTTTTTACATTGTTAACTTTATAATAAATCAAAATCAAACAAATAAATTAAAACGAAAAGTACAATTAATTAATTAATTTAATGACTCTTTTAACTTATCTTCTACAGAAAAAATCATCTGGTCCAGTCACAGATGATTGACAAGACTGCCAGGATTTTGCATGAACTTTGAAGGTCCTTTTTTTTCCTGTATGTATAGTCTATAGAGGTGAAAGTTACTAGCTATATAGTACGGAAGATTCTGTAACCTCAGTCCTTTTCCTTATCTTATCCAATCTTTGTGATTCTTTGCTGTCAAACTTTTGCAATTTCAACACGGATTCAGAGTTTAAAATTTATAAATTTTTATTATAATTTTAAATTAAATTTTAATTTTTATTTAATATAGAATGATAACAAAGTTTANTCATGCATTGTTTTGTCAAACCGCATTGGTCAATCTGACACACTTTAATTAATATAAGTCCTTCAAACTCGATTTTAAGTGTCATATTTCAAATCTCATTTAAAATACCCCTTATTTAGGGATTCCATCCAAAGGAGAGGTATTTTTGAATACTTTGGTAACAACAGGGGTATATTTGGCCCTATAGTATGACGGAGGGTAAAATTAACTATTAAACTAAAGTAGAGAAGTAAATTTAACCCTTTTCCCTTTCTAAATTACTAAAGAGCTACGTCATTTTTAAGGTATTTATTAAGGGTAAGTTAGTAAAAATATATTTTACTTTCTAGGAGTGAATAGTTTCTTAAGGGATGTGCCTAAGCTAAAAGCACCACTTATTTTGCAATACAAGGAGTATTTTCTTGATTATGTAAAACTCACTCCATTTAAATAAGAATAAAATTAAAAGAACATCATTAATGTCTTCTTGATTATGTAAAACACAACTTATTTGAAAATAAAATTAAAAGGTTAAAACACCGATTATTTTGAAACGAAGAGAGTAAAATACAAGTTTGAAAGCTCAAGTCAAAACAAAGTTAAATAATTTTTAAAAGACAAAATAAAATTAAGTGATTTTAATAGCCAATTACTATAAGTTGAATGGTCATTCAGGCATTCAATTCGGATAAAGGGGCGGATCCATTATTCCCTGGTTTCGAAGGCTAGGATTGGTCCTAGAGTCCACCCGGACAGATCTCTTGGTCATAGAAAAGAAAAAAAAATTTATTCTAAAACTAAACAATCTTTAGGTGCAAACATCACAATCACCCATCACAGTATTCCTACTGCTTAAAATTTCAAGATTGTTCTGTACAAATTGTGCTAAGGTTCTGTCTTTTACTCACGAGTAGATACAGTTCAAAAAGATGTTTTTAGTAACTGAATCAAGTGAAATGGCTAGACAATGCTGCAACTTTGGCACAGACTCATAAAAGTTATTCACACTCAAAACTCATAAAAGTTGATTCCAGTTCAAAAAGATGTTTTTACCAACTGAATAAAGTGGAGTGGCTAGACACTGCTGCAAATTAAGGAACAAACTCAGTAAAAGTTATTCACAAACAAATAGTCTCAAAAAAGAGTAATTTCCAAGACTCCAATGTATAATTCAGCAAGTCATTCCTAGCACAAAACATCAATATCAAACAGCACTCATCTGTCTTTGCATTGCAAAACTCCTCTCTCTATTACTCCCAAGTGCCAAGTTAGTTCAGTATAAAAATTGATCAGATACAGTCATAATCTCCATAATAGAACAAGAAACCAAAAAATAAATAAAATTAGTGCTTTAACTAATTAGCCTCATAATCTTTGAAGAGATCCGAATTATTCATCACCAAGACTAGTAATCAAACACTAGAAATCAAGACTTTAACCTAAAGATTATCATCAAGATTCCCTCAAAAGAAAGAAGGAATGAAAAGAAGAAGAAACCTCTAAGGGGCTTTGAGAATATCTTCTGCACTACTAACATTGAAATCACCACCTTCTTCTAGTTTCAACACCTTAACAATCCCATCATCCGCAAGCATAGAACATATTTACAATGTATAATTTCAAGTGTCAACGAGTTATTTCTTTGCGCCAAATGTTAAAATAAAAAAGGAATCATCTGTCTTAGCATTGTAAAATTCCTCTCAATTACTCCCAATTCCCAAGTTCATTCAATTTTAAAACTGATCAGATATGGTCATAATCTACATATAGATAGAACAGAAAACCAGTGCTTTAACTAATTAGCTTTATAATCTTTAAAGACATCCGTATTATTCATCACAAAGGCTAGTAAGCAAACACTTGAAATCAAGATTTTAGCCTTGTGATTATCATCAACATTTCCTCAAAAGAAAGGAACAAGAAAGAAAGAAAAAAAGGACAAATAAAACTCCAAAGGGCCTTGAGAATATTTCTGCACTCCTAACATTGAAACCTCCACCTTCCTCCAAATTCAACACTTGAACAAACCCATCATCTACAAGCATATTACATTTTTACAATGTATAATTTCAAGTTTCAACAAGTTATTTCGTTGCGCAGAATGTCAAAATCAAATTGGAATCATCTGTCTTAGCATTGCAAATTCCTCTCAAATATTCCCAAGTTCATTCAGTTTAGAAACTGATCACATGCAGTCATAATCTCCATATGTAGATAGAATAGGAAACAAAAACCAATTCTTTAACTAATTAGCTTCATAATCTTTGAAGACATTTGTATTATTCATCACAAGACTAGTAATCCAACACTTGAAATCAAGATCTTACCCTCATGATTATCATCCACATTTCCTCTAAAGAAAGAAACAAGAAAATAAAAAGACAAATAAACCTCTAAAGGGCCTTGAGAATGTCTTCTGCACTGCTAACATTGAAAGCTCCACCTTCTTCCAAATTCAACACCTTAACAACCCCATCATCCACAAGCATAGCATATCTTCTAGACCTAACACCAAGTCCCACAGGCTTATCACTAAGGTCAAGTTCACACCCAATTGCCTTTGTAAACTCCAAATTACCATCACTCAACAGCAACACTTCATCACTGATGTTCAAATTCTCCTTCCAAGCTTTCATCACAAAAGCATCATTGACCGAAATACAAACAATGGTGTCAACCCCTTTGGATTTTAGCTCCTTGGACTTCGCCACGAAACCAGGAAGGTGTTTCTGTGAACATGTCGGCGTAAACGCACCTGGGACAGCGAAAAGGACAACCTTTTTCCCAGATGTGAGGTCGGAGACGGAAATGGTCTTGAGTTCATCTGATGAATCCAAGTAGGAAAGTGTGGAATTGGGTAGTTTGTCTCCAACGGAGATTGTGGCGGAGATTCTTGGAGTGGTGACGTAAGCGAGGGGTTGTACGTTGCGCTTTGGATGTTGAACTTTGAACGGGACAGAGGAAATGGAAAAAGAAGAAGAGAGAGTGTGTTTCAGGGAAAGAAGCGAAATGGGTTTTGCCTTGGTGGAGGATTTGTAGAGCTTTGGGAGGGTAAAAATGGCGGCAGTAGTGGCAGCCATTGTTGTTGCTCTTGTGTGTTAACTGTGAGGGAAGAAATGTTAAGTACTCAAATAGGTTTTGAGGATTTTGTGGCCTTTTTAGAGACTTCTTTTTTAGGAGATAATATTGGACGGAACAAACTATGAAGGGTCAATTTGGTAAGAGGGCAAAAGATTTTATTTATTTATTTATTTAAGGGCAGTTGACATTTTCATTGTTGATCCCATCTAGCATTAATTTATTACATGAACAACCCACTTAAGTTTTAAAAGGTACACTTTTGTGACCTCATTTTCTAATACCAATTTATTTCTTGGTCTCAATATTTTCCTTCAAGTGCTGTTTACTAAACTATCACTTGCATATATAAGTTTCTGTTTAATAGAAACTTAAACTTTCAATCCTGCTTTTTTTTCTTTTCGGGCTTGCTGTAGTCCTATTTTAGTAGATTAGGTTTGATAAGCATAAAATGCTCGCACTTAATCTATACAAGAGCTTTGAAAGAATGGGAAAAGCGAAGAGGGTCAATCACTTAGTCATGAACTCACAGCTTCGCCTAAAGGCAGAAGTGGGGGTTTGCGGCATACTATACGAGGAGGAAGTTTTTAGAAACTTTACCCTTTACTTTATTGAGATAGTTATAAACTGACTAAATGACCAGATTCTCTGGAAACGCTAGCTAAACTAATCGTCTGATAAAATGTGAGAGCAAATAACATTATGTCTTCTGGAAGTTTATGGTTATCAAGTTTGTTATATGTGTGTCTTCAGTGAATTTCTGAATACATATACAGGAGTTTGGACTAAATGATTTCATTACTTTTCACCAGTTCTCAAGTTCACTTCAATCTTGGTTCAGATTGATAGTTTCAAAAGATGATCTGCTGGAACAATATAATAGAAAGAAAAAGAAATAGCTCTGGCAACTTCATTCTATATTGACATAAAAGACAACTGAGAATACAAAGAAACAAACAAAAAAATAAGCACCAAAATTTAGCTTTTACTTGATGCCTAGTAGCACAAGATATTATCCTTCACTTTCTTGCCTGTCTTCTGTATACACATTTTCACAATATAATTTTCTTTCTTGTACTGTTTAACCTTCAACCATCGTTGGAATATACACAAAGAGAACAAAACAGATTCGAGCCATCAACTCGAATACTTTATGCTAGAACCAAAAAGAATGAACAACTCTCTTTCTCTTTACGTGTGAACAAAAAACTGAAAAAGGGATGCTGAAAATACTGCTGCTTCAGCTTGTTCCCCAGATGAAAATCATACCGTTAAGCAGTCCACGAGCAGTATCTTAAGAGTTAGGAACAAAAGTGCCAACATAACCAAATCCCATGATGAAGAAGGCAAATGCTTGAATGAAGAGGTACAAGAAATAGTGATTTTTCCCAAAGGCAATGTCATAACATCCACAAAAGAAGAGGTACGCGCCAGTGGCTAGCTCTAACAAATGAAGTCTGTCGTCAAAAGAACATAGAAAAACTTAGTTTGATAGCCCTGTTTGATCTTAACTACAAAAGGGCAGTGATATTTTACCTGTCACCAAGCCTAAATCGAGGTTTCTTAAACGCTTTGATGGCTGATTTTATCTTGAGAACATCCCCTAGTTTCTCCGTGACAATCCATTCATTCACTCTTCCTGCCTCTAACAATCCAATGAATGTAGCCTTTGTCCGATGTAGTGACATGACATTCTCAAAAAGAATCCAAAATATTATCAGATGCAACGACCTGTTGTCAAATAGGCACGAGCGCAAACCCTCAGCATTTTCTTGTTCAAACTCAAAATAGAATCTTCATATCCCTCCGTTTTTCTGAGTTCACCCTCAAATGATAGATTAGTAACTATATACGTATTATTAGCTCTTGCTGTAAGTATCAGACATTTGTATTTGAGTACTTGCTCTGTAACTCATGAAATATTTTGATTATCTTGCAAGGATCGGCAATCTAACAGTGTCTTTCCTACTTCCCTTTTCTGTTTATGTCACTCCTAAGCCATGTTGCTCGGACTCTCCAAAAATGCCATCACACCCATGTCGGATCGTCCAAAAATGCACTATTTTTTGAGGATTCGACATGCACCAGGAAGCATTCTTGAAGAGTCCGAGCAACATGGCTCTCCTAAGTACTGTTTGAAACAAAATCTTAACATGGAATGAGAATATATAGCAGCTAATTGCTATATGAAATATTAAGAGAAACAAAACTGACCTTGGAGTTCCAACTGCATTGAGTACTGTAATAATGGAAGGAATGTAAACAGCTCCCCATTTTGGAACCTCAACTTCAGGTACTAATACAGTTGCAGGTAATACAACACAGTAGAATACAAATGTGACAATGTGGGCTACAACCTTCCTTACAAAGAAGAAGCTGTAAATCACATGAATCTTCTTCCACAACGATACTTTCTGCAAAAAAAAAACAAAAAACAAATCCGATATAAAGGCTCAACGGGGACTTAATTAGCTCAGTAGTACTAAGCAGTTATCAAATTCACATAACAATGATGACTCGAGGAATTTACCCTGTTTGTTATGATCTCCATAAACATTTTCCTGAAAAGATTGGCCGGGCCACAGGACCAACGATGTTGTTGATAACGATAGGCCTTGAATGTACTTGGTAATTCATTTTTCACCTATACAAATGAAACAAGAGCTTAAAAGTTTCTCACTTCATGATTCAATGTGACCATTAGACTTAGGTGAAAAATTAGTAGTATGCCATTTTATTTGTTTGTAAATAGGATTTATCACTCGTATTTCGGATAAGTTAAAGAGGGAGAATTTTAAGTAATACCTTGAGAGCAGAAAGGTACAAGAATTTCCAGCCCTTGAGACTAGCACGGACAGCCAGGTCCATATCCTCAACTGTTGTCCTATCCTTCCAACCTCCAGCCTCATCTATTGCGGCAATTCTCCAAACACCTGCTGTCCCTGTGTTGTTTTTTCACACACACTGTGAGCTTTACTTCTATTTCGAACACAACAATAACAACAACTTCGCCTCAATTCTAAGCACGTTTGGTGTTGCTATATGTCCACCAAAACTAAAACAGATGGAAAAAAAATCACGTAGGGCAGGACCTCAGCTGAGAGAAGAGTCAGATAACAAGTGCTCGGCCCGCCAAGCGGCTGCAGGAGCTTGGTAAGCCAACAGCTCAGTTAATCGGGCGGGGCACTCGAAGAAAGGGGGCACGCTGAGAAAGTATACGAAATTGGCCCTGCTCCTCTTTCTTAAAAGCAAGGACCACTATGGGAGGTCATATCGAGGATCTATGGAAGTAGGGACTCGTCCCCGATTAATATTGGATCAGACAATACAGGTCGTAGCACTAACCTCTCTTTTTATTAATTTAATATAATAGGGAAAATGATGTACAGTTTCCTATCGAGACAAACTCTCAACAGATTCTCCGCGCTAGAATTTAAACTTGAAACCTGATGATTACCACTAGGTTACACCCTTAAATGCAAAACTTGATTTCTTTTTCGAACAAAGTAATGACAAAATCTCAAATACAAGCAAAAAGAACATTCTTTCGGACCACTTCTATCAATATTATTGTCTTTTTGTTTCTCTATCTCCTTGAGGAGGAGCCTTGAAGCAATAATAAAGTTATTTTCGTGTGACCTATAAGTCACTAATGCTTACACTAAGATGAACTGTCTACAACATACCCCTGAGGTGTGACCTTTTTTCAGGACCCTGCATGAATAAAGGATACTTTGTGCATTGAGTTACCCTACGTTCCCTCTTCAATTCCAATAATGTAGCACAGTAATATATCCTAGGTTGCTCAAACACTTTTAAAATATTATTAAACTCGTGTCGAATCCTTTAAAACTACACTTTTTTTAAAAGATTCCCCACTCTCAATAATATTTTTGATGAGTTCAAACAAAATAGATCATATGTGCTCTATTAATCATAAGGGATATGTTCATTCAGTGTGATTGGTCCCTTTAGAGATGTCAAAAGGGTCAGTCTCAACACAGCTGAGATAAGGAAAAATGATTAATGAGGGAAGCAAATTGTTGAGATACCATTAAAGCCAAAAAAGGCATAGGTGGAAGAGCCCACTTCTTGCTCCACTGTAAAATGGTAATCCAGGGACATCTCTTGCATTCTTGTCATCAAACATTCATCAGCATTCACTGCAGCATTACACACCACAAATTTGTATCATTCACAATTTTATTAATGTGAGTTTAATCTATATGCACTGATACTATAAATTCTTTCATACATATCAAAAATCACTTAAAATATTATTACTACATGAATTAATCCTATAAAACAAGCATGGATTGCTAATTCTCAAAGCAGGATTTATAAATTACTTGTTGCAACGGGTAAACTATATTAAAAAGTAGTTTCACATAGGCGTATCTAGTCTAGAATTTAAAAGAGAAATTAGCTTAAGTGGGTTTTTTTTACCATCGCTAAATCAAGTGGTCGTTTTGTTACTGATTTTCAAGAGATATTTTTTTATATATTTGTTGAATTTCTCAATATAAATACAGGATTTATGCAAAAATTATTATGTTCCCGAAAATCTCCAAAAAAAACGTCGTATCAACATAACATAAACAGTCTATTTTGATGCAAGCATTGTTCAATGATTACATTACTCAAATTTGTAATTTTATAAATTACACGAAATTTTTTTTATCATTACTTTGGAACTCTCCTTAGTCTGTAGGTGACAAATGGACGAGTTTAGCCGAATGAGGGCGGGTCAAAATGGGCTGAATGAATAAATGAGCGGATTATTTATCAGTCCAAAAATTACTTGGGATGAAACGGGTTAGACTGAAATGGGCTAAAATGCGGATCATGATCCAACCCACCCTACTCTAAGCTTTAATTTCTTTATTTGTTCTTTTATAATTTTTTTAATCACTTATAAAATTAGTATTTTTCTTTATTATAACTAAATATAACATATTACATAACATAAATATCTTTTTAAAAATATTGTGACAAAATTTCTTATATAAATCAGTTCGAATCAGATATCAGTCAAAACATTAATGAACTGAAATGAGTTAAACTGAAATAGACTGAGCGAATACGAATCAATTATCAACTCAAACTTAAATAAATTAAACGAGCTTATGATCTCAAAGATTAATTTTTTTCATCTCCACCTCTTACCGCATAGAATTTCTTTCACTTATTAGTGTCGGTTAGTAGGAGAGGGCTGAGGTCCACAACTCTTTCAATAGCACATGCAGTTGCTGCCTTGCTGGCTATATATTATAAGTACCCTTTGTCTTCATGAAGACTAGTTCATAACAGCCTTACGTTTCAAGAATAAAACACTGCAGCTTTTTCAGTACTTCAGTTCCAGCTCAAAAGGATAGGTGTATATTAATTTCAATATTTTTATTAAATTCCGATTAAATTTAAATTTATTTATTACAAAAATTACTTTTAGAGGCAGTTCTCTCAATAGTCTTAATTTTTAATTTACAAGAGTTCGAATTCAAAAGTTTTAATTAAGAGCGAAGAGCAGTGACGTAACCACGTATAACAAAGGCCAAAGGATGCCCAATCGAACATCACTTGTCAAAAAATTATACTGTGTACATAAAAAATTATGTAAAATATATAAATTAAAAATTATTTTCATACATATATAATAAATTTTAAATATTCTTGATGAAATTTCTTACTTCACTATGGGTGAAGAGATATCAATCATTCCATCACAACTCATATTCGATATAATTTTTTCTTCAGGTCCCACCGAAGTTAGTTGAAGTACACGTGGCCCAACCAAATCGACCAACCAAGATTGTTACCTAAATCTATTAGTCATCATTATTCACACAATAAAATATAGCTGTCCAAAGCCACCGACAGCTAGAGAGGGTC
>JACEIK010006117.1:20682-38577 GCA_018107945.1 Datura stramonium
GGGCTCAGACATAGTTATATATATCAGAGGTCATAGTCCGAGCTGGAGACCCAGGGGGCCGGTAGAGGTGCTCGTAGTTAGTAGATGAGTGGAGTGATTTGCTTTTGGATGGTTTTGACCCGGATAGGGGTATTTAGACTGTGTGTTTGTTGGCACCTTCCGGCTTATGGGGGCTGGTATAGGTTCTTGTGTGTTATATATGTATATACTTGTTATTTATTAGCTGATAGACAGCAGTTCACCACATCAACAAGTATGCTTCTACCTTATCTTCAGTATAGATGAGCTTATTTTAGATTCAGCCAGCCCAGACAGATTCAGATACTTTCTGCTTGTTAGAATGTCTAGTATTGTTGCTTATATTGCAGTTATGCTCAATTTTCTTTACATACTCGGTACTAGTGGTACTGACGCCCGTTTGGGGCGCTGCATTACTTGCCTGTAGGTACCTATAGACGAGGAGCCGATTCCTCGTGATTTCAGCTAGCTCATAGAGTCATCAGCTCCTGTCATCCGGAGCTAGACAACTAGAAGTCTATTTCCTTTCTTTTGTGGTACAGTACGGGTAGTTCGGGGCCCTGTCCCGACCATCTTATCAGTATTCTTAGAGGCTTGTAGTCTGTATATATTTCCCTGTGGTTAGTTGTGCCGGTCGTGTGGGGTCGTGCGTATGTTAGTTGTTTATGTTGGCCATGTGAGGCCTTATTCAGTTAGTAGTGGTGACCTTGTCGGTCACGTAGCTGTTTAGCATCTGTTTTATTGATTCAGAAGTAACTAGTCAGCATGGTGGCCTTGTCGGCCCGCATAGGTTCCCTTATATTGATGAGATTCTGGTTAGCTGTTGTTATTGTACCGGTGGCTATAGGCCTAGCCGGCCGGGGGCTGTATTTACAGCCGCTATATAGACCGTTGATTTCGTTATTCAGAGTTAGAGCCAGCCAGGCACCAGATGTGCTTAGGCTCAGTAGTCTAGCAGGTCAGGTCCTAGCAGGGCACCAACTGCCAGTCATACACCCCAAGGCGGGGCGTGACATGAGCCATATCTACAAGCTCTAGAGTGGCGTCGGCTAAAATTTGGGCAAAGTGGTGGTGTATACCTACTCTGCTCTGCCCTCCTCTGCTGGGGTGAATCTACTATTCGAGAACTTCCGCCAGACTCTGACTGTCCTCAGCGACTGGATCTACTCCTCTGCTGTTGTGATGGAGGCGGGGGTCTAGGTGGCCTGTCTGACAACCGTGGCCTAGGCCCTCTCCGAATCTCCCCCTGTAACTTATCTGACCTGTCCCTGCAGCACTGTTCCTGACTTGTTCGTCTGCTATCCTGTTGCCGCTGTCTGAGGCCCTCAATAGTCTGAGCAAAAGCCTATACTCGAGCAATATCCATATCTTCCCGCAAAGTAGCTATCATACAGGCCTCATATCTTTGAGTTGAGCATAATTCACCCACCCTTTGGTTTTTCTTTTCGGTTCTTTTCTAAAGGGGGCACCTTGAACCGATGAATAAAAATTTTCTTTGTCTATACATAATGTTTTTAGTCATAGTTAGGGACTTTTCCCAACGATGGATGGATGACGACCGTCTTAAGGGAAAATTAGTCAATAGGTTTGTGTTCTGAACCATTAGTTGATTGATAGTTTGATGTTCTTGTTATGTGCTATACATGATTGTGAGGTGCAAGTTTTGTAAATTAGGAAGTATGTTTAGAAATTGTATAACTCTATTTGAGACACCTAGGCTCTTGAATATGACTCTTTGTGCTTAAAGCTTAATTCTGAATTCTGGTGATTAACTGAGTTAAGAGTCTACTAAATTTGTCTTGAATTGAGCATGTGTTGTGAGTGAGGTTTTTGAATATTTCATGCTATTGTGTAGTTTATAGAACTTTCCTGGTGTATATACAAAATGAAATAAGGGATGTCGATTGTAGGAGATGATTTAGGCATTTCTTTTAATAAGCCTAATTTTTATCCCTCGCTTTACCTACCTTGGATGTCTGATCCTAGTTAGCTCCATTGAGCCTTTAGCATATTCTTTGCGTGCCACAAAATAAGCTTAATCCTTTCTTTTCAATAGCCTTGAATTTGATCAAAAACTCCTAAGCGCTTAAGTGAAAAATGCAAAAGAGTTAAGGAGTGAGAAGTTGAAGAAGAAGGAAAAAAGTAGTTGTGGGAGTTGAAGAAAATGCTAGAGGTGAACTTGTGTAAAAATGTATAAGAGTTAGTAGGGAGTAAAATAAGAAAAGAGCAAAAAAATTGCGTAAGTACTCCTTACTAATAGCTTAAGTGTGTCTAATGAAATAGGGAAAGAAAGAAGAAAATGGGAGTTGAAAAGAATAAAGGTGAAGTAGGAGGATAGATATTCATACTGGACAGGTGATTTATTAAAAGCGTTTAGGGAAGATAGTCACTATTACTTGTCAGAAGGGTATCTACCCGCCCCTTAGCCTACATTACAAAACATTAAGTCCTACTTGATCTTACTGTCAAACATTCCTAAATTAGTGGAGTAAAACACTAAAGGCAAGATTATGGGTCAATATATGTTGCATGTGAATTCTTTGTGAGAGTGAGCTTATTTCTTATTTATACACCCATATATGTCACAATTTGAAAAATTACGAGTGAAAAAAAGGGTAACTCTCCTGTTGTGAGGGAACATGTTTGATGAAGGATAAAATTCATGTCTGATTTCTTGGTTGGTTAATTTGCATGAGTTTGTTGAGTTTGAGAGACGATTCTTTAGGCTAGGAAGTCTTAATGTAATTATATGTGACTTTAATGGTTATATCTTGCATGCTCTATTTTTAACTTGCCATCTAAAACAATCGTTGTAGTCTTAGCTTGAATTGTCTTGCTTCAATTGGCTATTTGTGAGTACTTCATGTGCATGAGATGGAATGGAGTTGTTCGAGGAAGAACAAGGCTTTAAGTGTGGGGTAGTGATCTTGGATATAATTACGTGCCCAAGTGCTATTTTTATAACTTAGTTTAGGCATGTTTGTCAATTTAATTGATTATATTCTCATATGATTTTGTACAATTTCATGCATAAATTAACCAATGTGATTAGCTCTTTGTTTTGTAGGTTAAAAATGCAAAGGATGAGCTTAATATGCATGAAAATAAAGGAAGTTTGAGATTAAGTGCAAGGAAGAGGGCATGAAGAAACAGGGAAGTGCCTTGATCACACCCTGCAGCGTGCCATGGCAAGAGATTGCCGCGATGGGCACCGTGTCACGCAGGCAGGAGTGCGTGCTAGAAGCTGCCAGGCAGTGCGCCTGCATGTTGGCGCTGTGCCATGCCAGGCCATGTTGCGCGCCAGTGTCTGTGTCACATCGTGCATCGCGCGCGAGATGGGTTGTGCCACGCTGGGCGACGTACACCAACGCATGCCATGACTTGCCGAGATGCCATTCCAGTGACATGACCGATGGCTCTGTGTCACGCCACAGCCTTGCCGCGATGGGTAGCGTGGCACAGAACTGTTTCACCATAGGACAGTTTTTGCAAATTTACCACTTATTATATAAGTTGAACCCTTAGCTTCTAAAATCATTACACAAAATATTTTTGGGAAAACGAAAAGGAGCGAAGGGAGAAGTGAAAAACTCTACCTAGGGTTCATTAGCTTTCATTCTCTTTTAACTACTCTTGTAAGTATCATACACTAATTATGTTTTGGAGTATTTGTACGAACATGAGTGTCTAAAACCCTTCCTCTAGGGTTGAGACCACATGTTATGAATGTAAATGCATGAATTTTTATATTTGGTTTGAGTTTTTAGTTGTGGTTTTATCTGACATTTTTAATTATCATTGTTTTTATGCTTGATCACCATGAAAACAAACTCGGTAAGCTTAGGTGAAAGCTCGGAAGAGTAACCCTAGGCTAGTATACAAGAATGCAGGAAGCAAGTTCTTATATTTACGATAGGATTCGCGATTAGGATAGAAGTTATACCTAATTTGCCTTGCTTGGTTAGTAAAACGGGATGATAGCTAGACACCGACTTAAAATTGTCACATCACCGCTCGTAAAAGTAGTTGTGAAACTAAGTCAAGTTAAATGATTAGAGGTACGAAAGTCTATAATCAAGGGCATAAACCCCGTAAACCACATCCACGTTCCTTTTGAGAATCAAAATTGGATTTCTAAGATATACATTAACATTNCCCCGTAAACCACATCCACGTAGTTTAATTGCTCACGAATTAGGATGTCACATCCCTACTCAATGATGTAGGTGTGAGACTAGTTTGTTGTATTTAGAGGCTCAAAATACCATGAACATCGCATTTTAATTATGTGAGACAACAAGTGAAGTTCGCATACTCGAACCATTGTGAATTATAGAATTTCATGATTATCAGGCCCTAACTCTAGTTTCTTCTTGTATTGTTTCTTGATTGTTTTGTGATCACCTCTAGATTTAATTAAAATTGTCCAAAATCTCTTCTTTCAACACTTGTGAAGGTTAAATTAACACTTAAACTTGAATATTCACTGAATTAGTCCAGTCCTTGTGGGTTCAACATCCAGTTCTTAAAAAGGACCACTGTATTACTTGTATGACCATGTACGCTCGCGCGTGCGCTGGGGAAGAATAGCAACACCTTTAGGAACTTTTCTTTTTGCTCCTCAAACAAATTGACGATAATATTTTAGGACTTGTTCACCCATCAACATTAGATTTTGCGGTCTTACTCTCTTTGACCCCACACTTATTTTCTATCACGTCTATGATCATGCACAAATGTAAGAGGGTAAAGAATGCTTTGTGCATGTTAAATGTGATCTCTTTATCATGAACTCACATCTTCAGCTTACCCACTCCTACATTAATAATTTCTCCACTAGTGGCTAAAAATTGATGCCTCAATGTGACTGACACCCTTTTATCTGCTCCAAAATTAAGAATAATAAAATCAGCAGGAATCACAAACTTACCCACTTTAATAATAATATCCTCAATAACTTCTTCTAGAGTGAAACATGATCAATTGTCCAGCTACAAGGTGATAGTAGTGGGTTGTGATTCTCCCAAATCGAGTGTCTTAAACACAATTAGGGCATCAAATTGATACTTGCCCCCAAATCACACAAATCTTACTCGACATCACTTTTACCAATTTGTATGGGGAGGATGAAACTCTCAGGGCCTTTAAGGAAGCTTATCAAGACCCTCAAACTGTACTACTCAATAACTGCAACTGTATCAAACTCTATCAAGCGCCTCTTACACTCCACCACATCTCTGAGATATGTAGTATATTCTGGAATTCTCTTAGGGATTCAATTAATGAAACATTTATTTGCAGTTGTTTGAAAATATCAAGGAACTTTCTAAAATTTGCATTTTCCTTGTTCTTTTTAATCTTTGTGGAGAAAGTGGTGGAGGTATTTTAACCACAAGCTTAGGCTGCTCAACGACCTCTTTCTTAATTTCCTCATCTTGCATTGGCTCTAGTACAGGAGTTGGTGTAGGCTCTAGTTCAAGAAGTTGAAAGGGAGGTAGAGGCTTACTCTCCTTCCAAACAACTGTCTTTCTTTTCTCAGGCTCTGCTTCTGGCTTCTCTGCACTTTCCTCTTGCATTTTCTTTTTAGGAGGAGATACAACCAAATTACTTCCATTCCTTAATGTATTTTCATCATTCATTCTCGAATGACGATAATGCTTACAACATTGAGTCTTTAGGATTCTCCTAAAATTTCAACAGAGTTTCCTCTGTAAATTGGATTATTCAAGAATCTAAAACTCACAAAAGCCAACCTATATGCCTCTGGATGATACAAACATATCATTAGAATCTTTTAGTAGACTATAATTATATCAATGTGTCACTTTTGTACTCAAAATGTATATCATAAAAAATAGCTTTACTTATTTTCTCGGATTATTGAATTGTTCTTCTTTCATTTGAATACAACATGCTTATAACATACTAATCATTTCTTGATAAGATAAATTACTCAACACTCATATAAAAATACAAAAGTCATTTATAATAACCTTTTAGCTTGACTTCCTATGTCATTTCTTTTATGATAGTTCTCTCCAAAGTACTATCATCAATGTTATATCTTTAGTTCTCAACTTTTGAACCTTTTCATAAGATTGTTCGTTTCTATTGAGAACATCCACAATACTATAGGGATCTCCTATACATTCTCGTAACAAATATTGGATGGACTACTTCTAATTTTGAAGGAAACTTTAGTTCATGTTCCACTTAGCCTATTCTTTGAAGGATTCTATACAACTCGCTGTATCATAGACTAAGCTTACCTCTTTTGTCACATCTCATAATGCCTTTCATTAGAGAAAATTTTACTAAGTCAAATTTTCAATATCAAATTCTAACTCTTGATGTCATACATCTAAATAAGACTTCTGACTACTCTGGGCTATCAACAATCATTTTTGTACCAACTTTTACTTTTATTCGGTTTGACGAACTAAATCAGATTTCTAAATTAACATGAAGCTTTTATTTGAAAACATTTACTAAAGTACAATCAAACTGATGCATAAGGGTCATGTGATGTACATATACTGAGAATTGAAGTTGTAACTGATATCATACAGTATTCTGATTATTTGCTGATAATTGAGTCCGAACCCAACTAAGCTAATTTTAACTGAAATTTGAAATTATACGGAGCTCAGTTGAACTGATATCATAGACTAAGGGAGACATTCTCTACTATGGAGAGTCCCTGACTGACTAAGGGAAACATTCTTGGCTATGGAGATTCCCTGGCTGACTAAGGGAAACATTCTCAGCTATGGAGAGTCCCTGACTAAGGGAAACGTTCTCGTCTATGGAGAGTCCCTGACTGACTAAGGGAAACATTCTCGGCTATGGAGAGTCCCGATAAACTAGAACATGAAGTTCACTGATCTGACGTCATTCGTTTAGTCCAAGTCACTTCAGCTAATCAGAGGCATGAGCATTCAACTGTTTACATCATACTGAATATCATACTGAATCATTTAGAATTGATTAAGGCTACCTTCTACTAAGAACAACCCCAAAGGTCTAAAGGATAATTCTCATGCTTTATCATCATAATTGATATCATCATAGTCCTAAATCATCGCTTTGATCATACATTTCATATTCATGAAACTTCTATAGGATCAGGTCATACCATACACACTCCCACAATATTCAAATCCCAAGTTCATAGCATTTGATATATATCTTAGATTCATATAATATACCTAGGTCAAATTCATACTCTAACATATACACCTCAAATCATGTATGCTAGATTTTCGGAAAACCCATATAATAAACTCATACCTTGAACATGTACAATGAGCTCATGGTCAAAGCATATGAATATTTCATGAAACCCCATTTCGAAATTTTCTCTAAATCGTGATGAAAAATTCGATAATCATTCCATTTTCATAGGTTCAACTCATACCCAAAACATTTACAACGAAAACGTAGTGAAAACATGCACATACTTCTCATTGGTCAGGCCCATAAGTTCTAATCATGCTCCAATACATATAATGCAACATATGTTCTAGACTTGCGGGAACCCATGTGATCTACATATACTTTAAACAAGGACATAGCTTCATGATAAGAGTATATGATTAATTAATGAAATCCCATTTGAATTTCTAGACTAACCCATGGTGAAGATCCTACACTCATGCTATTCACATATCATACACATATTTTTGGAAAGGTGCAAGTAACTTCATAAACACTCACTACTATTAATCATAAGAGTTCTTAGAATTCAGGGAAAACATAGGAATTCATGCATAATTTGAAAGCCCTAGAACATGTTTTCCTAACATCAAAAGATTTGGGGTTTTAGTATAAAATTTTGGGGCACAAGGATGGAAGGATGTCCTTGTTGAAGAGCCCCCTTACCTGATTAGGAGAAATCCCTACTTGAGCTTGAATCTAGAAGCCTTTGAAGAACCCTAGTTGAATCCTTGAGTCTTGAGAGAGAGGGGGAAGAAGAGTTTGAGAGTGTATTTTGAGAGAATGAGAGATTAGGCTAGAATAAACCCTTAAAACGTCCAATACAATGCTCAAAATGACGTAGTGTAGGAGTTAGAGGCATAGGATTTTAGGAAAACACCCCTGGAAATTCGCAGGAAAAGTCCACCCTGCCAGTCCCCACAAGGCACTCCACGAGTCATGGGGTCGGCAATGACTTGTGGGGCCCAATCATGGAGTACACTGGATTAGCTTAACTTTCTGCTCTTCTCTCCCCAGGGGTCACTTGACGAGTCATCAAGTGCACGACGGCTAGTCCCCTCTTCCATGATCACCATTGTCTCGGAACCCCATCCTTGATCTATAGCCTCCACCTGTAGGCTAACCTAATGAGTCATCGCCTTCCTAATGACTCGTTGGGTCATCCGTTTCCACCGAACCTCACTATTCCTGCTCCTCCTTCCTACGACTGCCCTGATGAGTTGTTACCTGACACAACGACTCGTCAGGTCATCCGTGGTCGTTGGACCTTCCTACACCTCTTGATTGCTCCTCACGGGTCTGACCACGACCCATTGGGTCACCTAACAGGTCGTTCCACGACTTGTTCTGAGGCAAATTTTCCACTTTCCAACTGATTTCTTTCTTTAAGTCCGGGGCCTATTCTTAGAAACTTTCGGATCGTTATAATATCTTCCCCTTAGAAACATTCTTCTTCGAATATTGGCTAAACATACTGAAAAATGGGGAAAATAACCGATAACCCAAATACTGAGCATTTACAACTGAAACTGATGGAGTATCTGACCCTGGACTAATCTTACATCTATGAACTAAACGCTAAATCATACATGCATAATAAGGCATAACAGGGACTAAAAGACATGAAACTGACATGGAACTAGATAAAACAATAAGAAAGATTCTTTTCCTATAACTAGGCATTGAGCTGATACAAACTGAGCCTTCATTCTCAAATCGCTTCCTAATACTGAGCTAGAATTCATGATATCTGGTCTAACTGAAAGTAAGGAATTCATGAGCACAAGCTATTCATGACATCTGTAACTGAGCACATACACGAGGTAACCTGACCTACTGAGCTATTAAAGCAACTTCTAAAGATTGAATTCGAGTTGAACATACAGGAAGACATGAGTTAGCACACATAGATGGTCATAACATGAAGAGAAGCCTTAAGGATTTACAAAGTAAGACTGGCACGCTATCTGAGGTGACTACTTAGAAGTCCTAGAAGTCATAGGGATGGGTAGAGCCTAGCTTCAACTAAAATACAAGAGAGGTTATCTGAACCTGAAGGAATTGACATACCATAACTGATAGGGCTAGAACTCCCCTATTAGAATTCTCAAGATCCGACTTACTTACCATCTCCCCCTTAGTTTAAAGCCATCATTCTAAGGCTCCTGAATCTTTCTTAAGGTCAGGGCTAAGTCACTAACTCTTAGCTTCTCCTTTACCTCTAACATTCACTGCAAGCCTTATACTCACAACTATTCACATCACACATCGACAATCTATTCTCAACAAACATCATAGGACTTATTATTCCATATGGGGGTTTTGGGGCTAGCAACATGCAAAGAGTAACACAACAAAATTCACAACATACTTGGGACTACTTTTGGTGACTTGCCCTTATCCTGATGTGCTGCCAAGGCGTAGGAGCGATTTTGACTATGTCTACCACCTGCGCTAGATGATGCACCTTGATGGAATAGACGAGCTATCGGAGCTACTAAATAGATGGTTCAGGCTCTACTCTCGCCTCGCTTAGGTTTTGTGCTATCTCGATGCTTATGACCCAACTTTCTGCACCAAAAACAAGCATCTTAGTCGACCATGCATTCTCCCAAATGGTATTTCCCACAGCTCATACACAATGGGTACGTAATCTCCCTTACCCTGGGTTTATATGGAACACTGGCTATTGAAGGTGTTGGGGCCGATGATATCTGCTGGTACCGTGAGCGGTGTCCACCACTCATCCTCTGCGGGGAGAACTCCAAATCTCTAGTTATAGCGCACTTGGTCTCTCTCTCTTTTTACTTCACCTGTTTTTCTTCCATTTGTTGAGAGAATATCACCAAACGTGGAAAGTTTATGTCCTTTTGCAACATGGTGGTCCTGCACTCTTTAACCAAGGAGTCTGACACTCCATTCACAAATCTACTCACTCGAGCCCTCTGGTCGGCTACCATCTTTGGTTCATACTTGGATAACCGGGTAAACTCCAACGTGTACTCCTGGACAGTCATGCCTTTTTGTCTCAAAGTGATGAACTCTACCGCCTTTGCCTCCCTCAAATTCCTATAGAAAAACCTGTCCAGGAACGCAGTCATAAACTCATCCCAACTTACGGGGGCTGCTCTAACTCCCCCACTGTCTCTCCACTGGCAAAACCATATATAAGTGACTCCTTTCAGGTGGTAGGAGGCTAAGTATGTGCTCTCAGTTCCTATCACTCCTATTATTCGGGTGATCTTCTGGATCTCTTCTAAGAACTCATACGGGTTCTCGTTCACCTTTGACCCTAAAAATTCGGGTGGATTCATTCTGAGGAAGTCTCTTACCCTAGCCGTTGCTACGTTCCTATTTTTTGGAACATGAGACATTACCTGCTGATTAATCTGGCAGTCATGGCCTGCACCAACAAATTATTGGTTGCCCGGAACTCGGCATGAGTAACATGGTCGTCCATCGGGTTCGCTGGTGCTGGTGGTGCTTTCTTGTGCCCATTACAATTTCTTCTTCCATTCTCTCATCTAGGAGGCATTATCTGCAAGCGCATAAAGCACGAGTCGGGAGATGAATTGTTAGAGTTTCATACTCCACGCATGATAAGAATCCTGAAGAAAAGGGAACATTCTTAAAATATCTCATAACCTCTTCATCATAAGTGTGGTGCGCTTCACACCCATGAAGAAGACTCTACTTAAAGCGGCTATCAGACACCCCAGGACACTCTAAACCTTGGCTCTGATACCAAGTTTTTCATTTCCCTAACATAGGACGGGATTGAGACACAGGACAAGGAACCCCGAGAGGCTCCAAGTCGACCCATGGCATGATCATAGAATATCACTTAATAATAGAAATAGCTAATAGAATATAACTGAGCAGAAGCTAACTGAGAGAGTCTAGTTTAAAACCCAAAATAACAAATCTCATAAAACTCTGATACAAGCTGAATCTATCTATACAAGTCTTAAAGCCTCTACTAAACTGATGAGTTGCTAGGACAAGCCCCTAGCTAACTCCAAAAGTCTAAAAATTAAACATAAATGAAAATAGAAACATAGTTAGCGTCCTCAGGAGATGAGGACTCACCACAAGCAGTTGAGAGGAAATGAAGCGTATCTAACCACGTGGCTGAGTCTGGAAACCTGAATCTATATCATGAAACAATATAGCACATAAAGTATGCGGTCAGTACTTGAAATGTATTAAGTATGCGTGAGGCATAAATAAACTAAAACATCCATGCATTCAAGAGGGAAGTAAACTGAATACATTACTGGACATATAACTGAACAGAAATACCCGACACTGTTAGAGATACACATATAAATTGACATGAAGCTTTTATTTGAAAAAATTTACTAAAGTACAATCAAACTAATGCATAAGGATCATGCAATGTACATATACAGAGAACTAAAGTTGTAACTGATATCATACATTGTTCTGATTATCTACTGATAATTGAGTCTAAACCCGGCTAAACTAATTTTAACTGAAATTTGAAATTATATGAAGCTGAGCTGAATTAATATTGTAGACTAAGGGAGACATTCTCTGCTATGGAGAGTCCCTGACTAACTAAGAGAAACATTCTCAAATATGGAGAGTCCTTGACTGACTAAGGGAAACATTCTCGGCTATGGAGAGTCCCTGACTGAGTAAGGGAAATATTCTCATCTATGGAGAGTCCCGATAAACTAGAACATAAAGGTCACTAATCAGACGTCATTCATTTAGTATAAGTCACTTCAGCTAATCAGAGGCATGAGCATTCAACTATTTACATCATATTAAATATCATATTGAATCATTTAGAATTGATTAAGGCTACTTTCTACTGACAATAAGCCCAAAGGTCTAAAGGGTCATTGTCATGCTTTATCATCATAATTCATATCATCAAAGTCCTGAATCATCACTTAAATCATACATTTAACATTCATGAAACTTCTATAGGATCAGGTCATATCATACACACTCCCACAATATTTAAATCCCGAGTTCATAGCATTTGATATATATCTTAGATTCATATAAGATACCTAGGTCAAATTCATACTCTAACATGTATACCTCAAATCATGTATGCAATATTTATGGAAAATCCATATAATCAACTCATACCTTGAACATGTACAATGAGCTAATGGTGAAAGCATATGAATATTTCATGAAACCCCATTATGAAATTTACTCTAAATCCTGATGAGAATTCGATAATCATGCCATGCCCATAGGTTCAACTCATACCCAAAACATTTACATCGAAAACATAGTGAAAGCATGCACATACTTCTCATTGGTCAAACCCATAAGTTATAATCGTGTTCCAATACATATAATGCAACATATGTTCTAGATTTTCCGGAACCCATGTGATCTACATATACTTTAAACAAGGATATAGTTTCTTGATAAGAGTATATGATTAATTAATGAAATCCCATTTGAATTTCTAGACTTACCCATGGTGAAGATCCCATATTCATGCTATTCACATATCATACACATATTTCGAAAAAGGTGCAATTGACTTCATAAACACTCACTACTATAAATCATGAGAGTTCTTACAAATTAGGGAAAACATTGGAATTCATGCATAATTTTAAAGCCCTAGAACATGTTTTTCTAGCATCAAAAGATTTGGGGTTATGGTATAAAATTTTTGGGCACAAGGATGGAAGGATGTCCTTGTTGAAGAGTCCACATACCTGATTAGGAGAAATCCCTACTTGAGCTTGACCCTTGAAGCCTTTGAAGAACCCTAGTTGAATCTTTGAGGCTTGAGAGAGGGGGAAGAAGAGTTTGAGAGTGTATTTTGAGAGAATGAGAGATTAGGAGAGAAGAAACCCTTAAAACGTCCCATACAATTCTCAAAATGATGTAGTTTAGGAGTTAGAGGCATAGGATTTTACAAAAACACCCCTGTAAATTCACAGGAAAAGTCCACCCTGCTAGTCCCCATGTGGCACTCCACGAGTCGTGGGGTTGGCAACGACTCGTGGGGCCCTGTTGTGGAGTACACTAGATTCGCTTAATTTTTTTATCTTCTTTCCCCACGGGTCACATGACGAGTCATCAAGTGCACGACGACTCGTCCCCTCTTCCCTGATCACCACTATCTTAGAACTCTATCCTTGATCTCTAGCTTCCTCCCGAAGGCTGACCTAACGAGTTTTCGCCTGCCTAACGACTCATTGGGTCATCCATTTCCACCAAACCTCACTATTCCTGCTCCTCCTTCCTACGACTGCCCTGATGAGTCGTTACTTGACACGACGACTCATCAGGTCATCCATGGTCACTAGACCTTGTTGCACCTCTTGATTGCTCCTCACGAGTCTGACCACGACCCGTTGGGTCACCTAACAGGTCATTCCACAACTCATTCTAAGGAAAATTTTCCACTTTCCAACTGATTTCTTTCTTTAAGTCTGGGTCCTGTTCTTACAAATTTTTGGGTTGTTACAGGAGTATCCAAACCTTGCTGGAAAGACTTTTAAGAGTCTTATTGTAAATTGGGGGTACCTAAATCTGAATAATGGAAACTGGTACTTCGTTAAGTCGAACCATCACTTTTATAAATAATCTTGGAAAAAACTTAAGACATATAAGTAGTTTGTAAGCTTTTCGACAATTCTTTCATAGAATCAAAACTTCGATATTTAAGTGAAAACCCCTAAGGAAGTCTTTGGTAATTACTTCTCATTTTTTTGGTAGAAATTTATATATTTTAAATTAACTTTTGAGTTTTTGATCCTAAATTCTTTTATATTCCCTTTCATGTGGTTCCATTAATAGACCTCTCGGGGGTCATAATATATGTTTTTCATTTTTGGATAAACAAAATATCATGAAGGACAAACTTTTTCTATTGTTCTTTTCTTGAACTTCCCTATATATGATACATAATCAATTTTTCTATCCAAAAACATCCCATAGACTTATGATAAAAACATCAGTTATTTCCTCGGCTTTCTGGGATAACATACAATATCAATATGATAATCCTTTAACAACTCAAATTTGTCCTTTTTTCCTTGACTTAATTTCTCACTACTATATATACTGGAAATTTTTTTAATCTATAAATATGTCAACTTAAACTCCAAATAAGTATTAATACCATTTCCTTAAAGAGAGTACCACAAATGCTAACTCAAGATCATGAGTTGGGTAGTTTTTCTCATACATCCTTACTTATTTTAGGGCATATGCAATGATCCTTTTTGCATTACTCTGACATAACCTAACCAATTTCAAAACGACTAGAGTGTAAGTCTATTTTTTAATTGTTCATTTAATTCTTTTAACTCAGTAGGAGTCATCCTGTAAGGAGAAATAGATACAAGTCATCTTATCATCAAATTCATCTATTGAAAGGTCAACCTTCTTCTCTAGAGGAATTCCTGGAAGCTTATTTGGAAATGTATATATATAGGAGAAATTGTTAATTACAAAAACTGACTAATGACTCATTACCTCTCCTTTAGTGCTTCTAACATGAATTGGATTGTAACTATATCCTTTAGAAATCATCTTTTATGCTTTAAAGTGGAAAATAAAGCTGCCCTTGGGTGTTGTGAGGTTGCCTTTTTAATCTAGGGTCGACTTCTCCAAAAAATGAAGCAATTCGTATTCATAAGAACATCAAAGTCATCCATGTCTGACTCTATTAGATTAACTAGGGTACTATGGCTAGTAATTATTACCTAATCTTCGTGACTTGTTTGGAGAAAATTAGTTTGTTGACAGACGCAAGTACAATGTATATCTTATATAGTAGATGATTTTGTTTTTAAGCTTACTAACAATGAATGATATGTTGTAACAACTGCAGGTAAAGATTCCAAGTCCTGACGACTGGCTAAAGCATATATACATAGTTTTAAACCCTACCTAAACAAAATATTTTGCATTCTCTACCCCTACTTCGATCTGCAGATGTTTATGAACCTGTTCCTAAAGGAAAAACACTAAAAGGGTTGATATTAATTATATTAATTATACCATACTGCCTTTATCTCACATTTAGACAGTGTCCCTCGGTATGGCATAGGATTTCAAACTGGTGGCATACTTTTATATCTTGCTGACATGAAATGGTATGTACCATTCCGAACACAATATGACTTTATCTACTTTGAGCATTATTGTTTCTAAATCATGGGAAGATCCTAAAGTAAGCATAACAGTTATAATTAAGATCTTACAACTTAAGGTGGAGCATTACTAATCAGAATGAATTGGTCATCTAGAGATTATGGCTTAAGCCATCCTGGAATCACTTCTATATTTCTATAAATTTGACTTTCTTGTTCTGCCTCCTTTCTCTATTCTAATTTTCTTGGAACTATTGTTTAATATCATATTCTTATGAAAGGATGCTATGGTGCAATATCTAATCAACTATGGTCCCAAACCAGCCACAAATTGATAATCTCTAGTATGTATTACATCAACAATAGGGGAGCATATCTGGCTAAGGGGGAAAACCTTAGGTTGTATTCCCTAACACTCATGTTACCCTGTCTAGGGGCTAAAACTTATCAACTCTATCTTCTTTAACTTCTTGTGGGAGATAATGATCCAAGAAGGCTTCTGGAAATTTCTCCCATTCACTTGAAGGTGCATCTAAGCCTTTGGACTTTTCCCAGGAATATACCCTAGAATAGCCACATCATGAAATTTGAAAGATGCCCACTCCACTGCTTCTATTACTGGGGAATGAATAATCTGGATTTTTTGATGAAGTTGATCAATGAACTCCTAAGGGTACTCTTTTGGATTCGAACTTTTGAATATAGGAATACTCAGGCTAACAAACTCTCGAACCCTGGAACTTTCTGAGCTATCAGAAGGTCTTGTCCTCCCCCCACCCCAATCTGTTGTTATAGTATTACTATTTGTGTTAACAAATGAATCTTACTTCTCATATCCTAGTCCGCAGGGCTAGCTGGATGAACTGGGGTTGTTGGATCCTTTCAAATTACTCCCTCGGCTACTGGCAACACAGAACTTGCTAGACATACTGACTTACTCTAGACTTCAAACCTAACTTCCTGACCAGGCAGGCCACTATTAGTGCCTTCTCCTACATCTATATTGGCTTGCTTACTAGTTGTGTTTGATATGGTTTCAGACACTGTTGTGGATATCTATTAAAGAACTAGTTGGATTGTAATTCTTATGACTCAGCTCTACTTGCACAATTTGAAAGATAAAGAAAGGTAACCATTCCTAAATGCCTTGTAGCCCCCTAATTATAAGTGTGATGAACAACACACGCATAAGCAAGACTCTACCAGTAACGACTTGTAGACTCCATAGGACTCGACATGCTTCAATACCAAGTTTCTCACACCCCAAACCCAGGGAGGGGAGACCGATACCCGATACCTCACTCGACTAAGCTAGCTGCTGAAGCTCATATAACTGTATAGAAATTTGACTGACAAGACCACCATGATAATACTCTATAGAACAAAATAAATAGGATAAAAAAAGTCATAGCAACTCATACAAACATATATAAGTCCAACTAGGACACAATCCAAATAACAACAAAATGAAACCGAAGGTCGTTAAGTCCATAAACTACGGACTGACAACTCACATCATTTTGTATATAAGCCTCTAGGTGTTTTGATCGTCATGTAGTTAGGGAAGGGCCTCGACCTACCCATCTACTACATCTATACTCAAAATACAAAACAAAACCTCCAAATCGACAATTCCATTAAGAATGGAGCTTACCAAAACACCTGAGCACAATAACACTTACTGGGCAGGTCTACTAAGCCTTGAGCTGGTCCTGCATGCATAAATGCAGTGCCCTCCAGGCATAAAGGATAACAGTACGAAAGAATGTACTAGTATGCAATAAACAAAAGATATTTGAATAATGTACATTATATAAATCAGAGCAGGACGCAATATAAATTAGGATGCCGCACAAGCTAACTCAAGAAGTTGAGGAATACCATAATAACTGACAATATCAATAATCTATATAGTATGAAAGCATAACAAAATTGTATCATGAAAATTGTAAGAATTTGAAGTTCTATAGATTCAATAAGTCTTTTATCCTCTTTCATATACAAGAACTATTACCTACCCAAATTCAGCCATAGGGCTTTGCACAAAAAATAGTATCTGCGACATTCAGGTTATCATTCTTTCAAACGGTAAATAGTATCTGCCACAATTGGGCCATCCTTCTTTTCATGGTCAAATAATGGTATATTGTCACGACCCGAGTTTACACCTGAGCCATAACACGAGAAAAGGAACCCCGAGAGGCTCCAAGTCGACCCATAGAATTATCATAGCATACACTTAACATGAGAAAGACTAACAACATAAATAAGCGGAAGACCATAAAGAAAATTTAATAACACTTAGATACAATGTTGAATCTGTCTAGACAAGTCTGAAAGCCTTCTGCTAAATTGATGAGTTGTTGGGACAAGCCCCCAGCTAACTCCTAAAGTCTGAAAACTGAAACATAGTAAAATATGAACAGTATCACGTCCTCAGAGGATGAGGACTCACCAATAGCTGCTGAATAGGGATGAAGCGTATCAAACCACGAGGCCGAGTCTGGAAACCTGAATCTATATCATGAAATGATATAGAACAAAAGGTGTGTGG
>JACEIK010006117.1:43258-58295 GCA_018107945.1 Datura stramonium
ACAAGAAACAGTAATCACATATAACATGTATATTAAATCTGAAAATACTATCCATGTTCTGATATTCTATTCTGAATCTCTTGCTGAATTAAACTGAATCAATACTGAGTTAAACTGAGTATGGGATAAGATCTTGCTGTCTGATACTGATTTACTGACTTTTATTCTGGATATGACATAATAATACAAACATACTTAATACTCGACTTCTAGAACTTCCTTCTGGAATTTATTCTATTTTACTATATTAGAATTACTAACTTGCCGAAGAAATTGGCTTTACATACCTC
This sequence comes from Datura stramonium, assembly GCA_018107945.1. Lineage (NCBI taxonomy): Eukaryota > Viridiplantae > Streptophyta > Magnoliopsida > Solanales > Solanaceae > Datura > Datura stramonium. Next base: position 43,549 of record JACEIK010006117.1, read on the forward strand.
AGTAGTCGGCTTTCCGGCTAACTGGCGTAACTCGGCCAATATTAAGCTATTTCTTCAAACTTTATTCACATTCATAGCAATTAGAACTAAATTCATCAATATTCCGGAAGACAATGGTACTTTGAATATATATATATATAGCCCAAACTTTGACTTATCAAAAAACAACCGAAAACTCGCTATTTCTCGGAAGTCTAGAAGGGAGAAATACTCACTTTAGGGATAGGAGTATATTGACGGTAATTTGGAGCAATTCCACTTACCTTAGCTCGGTAGGGCGACGATTTGCTAGCCGAATTTCACGAAACTAACTCCACAGGAATGCTCCCTGCAGCTTAATACTTCACTACCCAAGATTAATTCGAGTTTGGACTGCGTTTGACGGCGTAATCGGATGAATATTTATAAGAAATCCTCATTCTCCCCTGTTCCCCTATGTTTTCTGCTGGAAATTATAAGTTAAGATGATATAAAACCGAAGTGGAGGGGTTTATATACTTGAGCCTGGACATCCCCTCCATGGCACGTTGTCCATCGCGGAGGGACGGCCTCCGTGGCACGTTGCCATCACAGAGGGGGTCTGCCCGGCCTCCTCTTGCAACGGTTCGATGCAGCTCTTGTCTGGTCTTCCCCCGAGCCTTTTTCTAGCATGTATGGAATTCTAAAACTCTTAACCAACTTGCGAATAGGCCATCTAAATGTCAAGAATTTATGGGGTGTGACATCCTTCTCCCCTTAAGAACATTCATCCTCGAATGTAAACTTCCACTTGCAAGAATTTCAACTTACTTGACTTATTCTAGAAAAATTTTGGCAGAGTTTCCCCTGTAATATGGACTACCTCAAAAATCCTGAAACGCAGAAAAGTCCAATACAGGTACTCCACACAACACTAGTATTCATCACNATGAGGAAGAGGCTATGAGATAGTTTATGAAATCTCTCTTCTTTCATGATTTATGTAGTGTGATGAAGTACACCTCTCTATTCCTCTAACTCATGTTATACGTGTTTGAAAAAATAAGCCTCCTCGTCGAATCAATGGAAGAAGAAGTAACGGAAATGGCCATGGCAATGGCAATGGAGATGGGCATTAGCCAGCCCCAATAGATCCCTTGCCCGAGCAGGTTACTCATGCCAAGATCAGGGCTGCATTCAGATGCTAGCATAAGCCATGATCGCCCAGATCAATTAGTAAGCCGTGGATCATGTGAACTAGAATAGGAATGCGGCAGTGGCTAGGCTGTGAGACTTTCTCAGGATGAACCCACCTAAGTTTCTTAGGTCCAAGGTGGATGAGGACACACATGAGTTCATAGAAAAGGTTCAAAAGATTGCCCAGATTATGGGGGTGACTAGAGAGGAGAGTGCTGACTAGGCCTCCTATCAGCTAAAAAGGGTTGCTCATATATGGTTCCGACAGTGAAAGGAGAGCAGGGGAGTTGGTGTGGTTCCCGTAGGTTGAGATGAGTTTGTGAACGCCTTCTTGGACAGGTTCTTTTCTTGAGAGCTGAGAGAGGCAAAGGCAGCTGAGTTCATAAACTTGAATTAGAACAACATAACTATCTAAGAGTATGCCTTGGAGTTTACCCGATTGTCCAAGTACATATCGGAGATGGTTGTCGATCCGAGAGCTCGTATGAGCAGGTTCATGAATGGGGTGGTAGATTTATTGTTCAAGGAGTGTAGTACCACCATACTAATCAATGATATAGATATCTCTTAACTGATCATATATGCCCCGAAAATAGAGGTAGAGCAGATAAAGGAGAAGGAGAGAGAGGCTAAAAGGGCCAAGACAGGGAGCTATGGGCATTTCCAGCAGCAATCCAGTGGTGGACATCGCCCTCATTCCCATTAGAGGTCATCAGCCCCAAGCCCATCATCAGCTATCGTTCCATCCAGACCTCGAGGTGATCAGAGGAGCAAGGAGTAAAGTTCAAGGGGCCAGAGGAGCATGATAGGGGAGCAAATTTTCCTAGTCTGCAGGAAATATGATAAGAACCACTCAGAAGAGTGCTTGGTTAGCTCAGATGGTTGCTTCGGGTGTGGGAAGTCCAGGCACATGCACAAGGATTGTCCTTTGACTAGGCATGGCGATAGTAGAGGTCGTTCCCTAGCCACCACTTCAGTAGCTCCAGCAACTCTCCCATCCCAGTTGGGCACCTCTTCTAGTGCAATTGGCAGACAGTGCCAGAACAGGTTCTACGCACTTTTATCTCAACAAAAGCAGGAGTGCTCACCCGATGTGGTTACTGGTATGTTATGATTATTTTATCTTGATATGTATGCATTGTTAGACCTAGGACTACATTATCTTTCATGACTCCTTATGTTGTTGTTAGTTTTGGAGTCAATCCTAAAATCCTGTCAGAACTCTTGTCAGTCTCTACCCCGATCAGTGAGTCATGTTTAGCTCGACGGGTATACATAAATTTCCTAATCTCAGTCCTTCAAAAAGTCACCTCAACTGACCTAGTAAAGTTAGATATGACCAATTTCGATGTTATATTCGGTATGGATTGACTACATGTTTGTTATGCTTTAGTCAATTGTAGAACTCGTATGGTGGAGTTCTGGTTTTCGGGTGAACCAGTCCTAGAGTGGAAGGGTAGTTCAGCTATGCCTATAGGTCATTTTATTTCCTATATTAAGGCCCAAAAGATGATCTCTAAGGGTTGTGTATGCTATCTAGTTCGAGTTAAGGATTCTATGTTTGAGACCCCTACTCTTCAATCATTTCATGTTGTATGTGAGTATCCGAAGGTGTTTACCGATGATCTACCATGAGTCCCTCTCGAGTGGGAGATTGACTTTGCTATTGACCTTCTCCCTGATACGCAGCCCATATCTATTCCTCCTTACAGAATGGCTCCAGCGAGCTAAAGGAGTTGAAAGAGCAGTTGAAGGATCTCCTAGATAAGGGTTTCATTAGTCTTAGCAAGTTCCCATGGGGTGCTCCAGTTCTCTTTGTTTGGAAGAAGGATGGTTCCCTTAGGATGTACATTGATTACCGCCAGTTGAACAAGGTCACAATTAAGAATAAGTATCCCCTCCCCAGGATTGGTGACTTGTTTGACCAACTTTAGGGTGCTAAGTGCTTTTCTAATATAAATCTCAGATCCGGCTATCACCAGCTCAGAATTAGGGAGAGTGACATTCCGAAGACAGTCTTCAGGACTTGTTATGATTACTATGATTTCGTAGTTATGTATTTTGGACTAACAAATGCCTCTGCTTTCATGGACTTGATGAATAGGGTGTTCAAGTAGTATTTGGATAGGTTCCTGATTGTCTTCGTAGATGATATACTCATATACTCTCAGAGTGAGAAGGAGCATGTTGCTCATTTAAGGGTTGTGTTACAGACTCTCAAGGATCGCCAGTTGTTTGCTAAATTCAACAAGTGTGAGTTTTGGCTGAACTCAGTAGCATTCTTAGGTCATGTGGTGTCTAGTGAAGGTGTACAGGTGGACTCTCAAAAGATAGAAACCGTGAACAATTGTCCTAGACCTGTCGGTCTAACTGACATTAGGAGCTTTTTGGGTTTGGCAGGCTAATACCGGAGGTTTGTATAGGGTTTCTCATCTATTGTAGCACTGTTGACTAACTTGACTCGGAAGAAGACAAAATTTCAATGGTCGGATGTTTGTGAGAAGAATTTTTAGGAGTTAAAGACTGGACTGACTTCAACCCTAGTACTGACCCTGCCGAAGGGCAGAGATGGCTTTACAGAGTATTGTGATGCTTCGACGATTGGCCTTGGGTGTGTGTTGATGCAGCATGATAAAGTTATTGCGTATGCATCTAGACAGATTAAGACTCATGAGAAGAATTATCCGACACATGACTTAGAGTTGGCAGCTGTGGTTTTTGCTTTGAATATTTGGAGGCACTATTTGTATAAGGTGCATGTAGATGTGTTCACGGATCACAAGATCCTTCAATACGTGTTTACTCAAAAGGACCTGAATTTGCAGTAAAGGAGATGGCTAGAGCTTCTCAAGGACTATGACATGAGTGTCATCCTTTACCATCCGAGAAAGGCCAATGTAGTGGCAGATGCTCTTAGCAGGTTGTCCATAGAGAGTGTGTACCATGTTGAGGATGGGAGAAAGGAGCTAGTGAAGGATATCCATCGGGTTGCATGTTTAGGGCTTTACATTGTTGACTCGATAGATGGTGGTGTCATTGTTCAGAATGGGTCGGAATCTTCATTGGTGACCGAGGTTAAGGCTAGGCAAGATGAGGATTCTATCTTAGTGAAGTTTAAGGAAGCTTTCCAGAATCATAAAGTGGAGGTTTTCTCCCAAGGGGGAGATGGTGCATTCCGATACCAAGGCCGACTGTATGTTCTGTCTATGGATAAATTGAGAGAGAGAATATTGAGTGAGGCTCATGGTTCTCGATACCCTACCCATCCAGGTTCCATCAAGATGTACTGTGATCTATGAGAAGTCTATTGGTGAAATAGCATGAAGAAGGACATAACGAAGTTTGTGGCTAAGTGCCCGAATTGCCAATAGATGAAGGTTGAGCATCAGAGACCTAGAGGGATGCTTCAGGACATCAGTATTCCTACTTAAAAGTGGGAAGAGATCAATATGGACTTCATTACAGGTTTGCCTAATACACACCGACAGTATGATTCTATATGGGTGATTGTGGACATGTTGACCAAATCAGCACATTTCCTACTGGTCAAGAGCACATATTCAGCCGAGGATTATGCTAGACCTTACATTCAAGAGTTAGTTTAGTTGAATGGAGTTCCTTTGTCCATCATCTCGGATAGAGGTACTCAGTTCACCTTTCAGTTTTGGAGGTCATTTCAGAGAGGCCTTGATACTCAGGTGAAGCTTAGCACAGCCTTTTACCCGCAGATAGATAGTCAAGCCGAGTGGATCATTTAGACTCTTGAGGACATGTTGAGAGTGTGTGTGATTGATTTCAAGAGTTGTTAGGATAATCATTTGCCTCTCATCGAGTTCGCCTATAATAATAGTTATCACTCCAGCATTCAGATAGCTCCATTTGAGGAACTTTACGGGTGGAGGTGTAGGTCACCTATTGGATGGTTCGAGGTAGGTGAGGCTACATTGATAGGGCTAGATTCGATTCATGAGTCTATGGAGAAAGTTTAGCTTATTAGAGAGAGGCTGAAAACAGCTCAGAGTCATTAGAAATCTTATGCGAATGTTAGGCGGAGAGATCTTGAGTTTGAGGTTGACGATTGGGGTGTTTTTGAGGTATCTCCCATGGAGGGATTATGAGGTTCGGTAATAAAGGGAAGCTTAATCCTCGATATGTTAGTCCTTATAGGATTCTGAGGCGAGTGGGGAAGGTGGAATATGAGTTGGAGCTACCAGCAAAGTTAATTTTGATGCATCCAATTTTTCATGTATGTGTTGAAGAAGTGCATTGGTGAACCATCCTTAGTTGTTCCGGTAGAGAGCATTGGATGAAGGATAGCCTTACTTATGAGGAGTTTCCAGTTGAAATCCTTGATCATCAGGTTCAAAAGCTGAGGAACAAGGAAATAGCTTCCGTGAAAGTTTTATGGAGAAATCAGCTTGCTAGGGGAGCTACGTGGGAAGCCGAAGCAGATATGATGGCTAGATACCCGCATCTTTTTCCTTCTGGCTCAGTTCCAACATGAGGTAGTAGTTTTCTCTTTAGTACTCTATTTAGTTTCATGTCAAGTCTATGTCTCTCAGTTCCTTTCATGTAATAGCATGCATGTGTGTTTCACGAATTTAGTTCAGTCATGTGTTTCATGTTCGGGGTCAGTCACTCCATCATTTTTGGTCTTTAGCTTTTAAGTTTGGGATTGCAGCTCCTTCCCTATCCTTCCAGTATGCTTATTCTACATTTCAGGATGAATTTTCCCAAGGGGGGGATAATGTAACACCCCAAAAGTCCCTAAGATCAAACTCGAGGATTGAAATGAAGAAAGCAAGAAAACTTGCACCAAATCATAGGACAAGTCATCCAGTGACCCATCATGTCACCCGAAGGATCATTGAGTGACCCGTTGTGTGGTGTAGGAGTTGGGAAAATGTTGGTTCTTCTAGGGGGCTTGAAGATTTGAGGGAAGAGTCGCGGTTTCACTTCATGACTCGTCAAGTTGGTCATCAAGTTAAGATCAGAAAGTTGGAATTCTATCCAGTGACAGCGGGAGGTCAGGATGAGTCGTCAATTGTTAGGTCACTCATTAGGTCTGGCAGTGCCATTTTTCCTGTCAAATCATTAAGGGTGTTTTAGTAATTTCTAAGTTCCTAACTCCTAAACTAAGTTATTTTAGGCCTCCTAAAAGGTGTTCTTAAGGGTTTCATTCACCTCAAACCCTCATTCTACTCCTAACACTCATATTGCAAGATCAATTCCCTCAAGGCTCTCAAGAGAAAAGCTAAGGTTCTTCATCTTCATCTTCTTCAATTCTTCTTGGGTCTCAAGCCAAGTCAAGAAATCAATTACCCAGGTATGTAGGGTCATGAATGGGGGAAATCTTTCTACCCTCATGCCCAATTTCAACCCAACTCTATAATTTCAAGTCTCTAAGCATGTTAAGTTAAGATATATGGTTTTACCCAATTTTCACGAAATCCTCCATGCTTTCTCTATGGGTTTAATCCTCTCATGTTTCAATTGATGTCTTATGGCTAGTAGGGCAGATTTTAACCCTCAATTACTTCTCAATACATGATTTAAAATTTATGAAGAATATGCCCTATTATGCATGATTATGAATTTTCAAGCTTATGAGCCCATGATTTCAAGTATGATGAACTATATAGTATACATGAAAATTTATGAATTATTAACTTATGATTCCATAATTCCGAAGTTATGAAGTTGATTTAAGCATGTATTATTTTTCATGAAATTTCAAGTTTAAGTAGCATGGCTAACTCTATGGCACCATTTCATGAATATTTTTCCACATGTCAACTATGATTACGATTATGATTATGATTATGATTATGATTATGATTTCATGATTTGGTTAGCCCATGCAAGTTCAAGTATGATTTCACGACAATGTTATGATTCATGTGCATGTTTTGGGAGTAGTATCTAGTACCAAGTAGTCTAGGGGTTGAGGAAAACCCCGAGTCTCAAAACTACACGCCAACATAGGTATATGTTCGTGTTTAACCCTACGAGGTCTCACGAGTGATATCACATCTGTCAACATCCCTTGTCTTGGCAAGCTTAGGACGGCTCTACCCACTTGAGCGATATAATCGGGGCATCATGTAAACTCTATCATGATGGTGTCGGTTAAGACGAAGCCTCTCATTTTTCCTCATGTTTTCAGCTACTCATGTTCATGTCATATGATATCATGTTTTATAGCATGTTTGACCCATTGATCAGTTTAATAGTTTTCACTACATTTTCAAGTATGGAACGCTATATGATTTATGTTTCTAAACCTTGGGTCATTCTGTTCAGTTTACAGTGAAAATTTTGAGATCGTGTATACCTCATATGCATGGCTTTTAGCATGTTACCCTTACTCTCATGATCAGTTTTGATTTATACTCATGATTTTATGCTATTATTTTACTAGCATGCTTTACTTTCTCTACATACTTAGTACATTCAAAGTACTGACTCCATACTCTATTATATCATCTCATGATATAGGTTTGGGTGATCCACCTCAGTCCCATCGTTAGCTCGCTTCCACTCAGTCCAGTTCTATCCCAGTCTTGGTGAGTCCCATCGTCCGAGGATATTTATCTGTTTATGTTTTTGTATGTCATTTTGAGTTTTAGACTTAGCGGACTACTTGAGGAAGTTGTCCCATCAGTCCATATATGGTTAGAGGCTTTTCAGACAAATATGTTGTAGTTGACCCAGCATTGTGTTATGTCACTCTTGTTTACGTTCTATATCATATAGAATTCCTCTTATATTATGTTCATGATTTATTTTCGCTTAGTAATGCTCTCATTCATGCTATGTATGTGTCATGGGTTAGTTTGGAGCCATTCATGGTTCTAGGTCTTGTGTCTTGATCCCGGGTCTCATCTTGGGTCATGACAGAGCTGCTAGGTTGTTGGACCTAATTTCTCTAAAAATTATTGTGGGGCCTTTGAAAGTTGTTATTTGCTCCCCATTGAGGATTTTCTACATTCTTGTACCGATGGTTATAATTGTTCCCTTAGAATCCTTCACTACAACCTTGTTGACCTATATAATAATTTGATTCAGGATTTAGCGGACACCCTGAATAGACATGATTTTCTCCACATGCCTCACATGTTGGCGGTGGAGTTTGAACTTGTTGAACTTGATGCACCTGATTCAAAGCTGGTGCATTCACTAACTTGTTGATAATATTCACCAACTGACTTATGTCTGACCGAATACATCCACACCATCAACTTCGAGCTTCCTTGGAACCTTTGGTGCTGTGAACCCTCTACCTTAATCCTGGTAATCCTGACTTCCAGCTGATATGAGATTCAGTAGAGCTTCTATCTCATCATAACTTTTGGACAGTATTTGTCCCTGTGCAGTAGCATTAAGCAAAATCTTTGACTCTGGCTTCAGTCATTTTGTGAAGTTATGTCCAATGATCTCTTTTGGTTGTATGTGATGAGGGCAATCTCATAGATAACCCTTGTATCTCTCCTATGCCTAAGCCAAATTTTCACCATCCTTCTGAATGAATCCCGAGATCTTTCTTTTTAACGTCTTAGTTCTCCTTGAAGAGAAAAAACTGTTAATGAACTTGCTGCAAAGATCCTCCCAAGTGGTAATGGACCCTATTGGTTCATTTTGTTGTCATTCTTTTGCCTCTCCAGTAAATGAAAATGGCAACAGGGTGAGCTTAATGTACTCATCATAGATGTTTTGGTAGTAAAAGTTTTCACTCAGTTCCACAAATGTCATCAAATGCATGTGGAGATCCTCGTGTGGTTTGCCCTGATACTAACATGTGATTTGAACCAACTGCATGGTTCCCTCCTTCAATTCAAAATTCCTAATGATGGCCAGCTTGATGATTTCTTTAGAAGCATTGTCCAAGTTCGATCGAGCAAAGTTTAGCACTAGAATCTATTCTTGGTCGTTGGCACGGTTTTGTTCATTGTTCTCTACTATTTCTACCAACCAATGAAATGTTCTCTCTATTTCAGGATCAAATGAGGCCAAGGGTTGTCTCTGACTTTGAGTAACGGGGATACACTGAACATTCAATACCTGAAATGTGCAACAACCAACAATAAAGTAAAATACTAAACAGTAGAATAAAAATTTCAACCAAAAATAATTAATCAATATTCAAGTATCCAGCAACGGTGCCAAAAACTTGATGTGTCCTAGAGCACACGCAAGTGTATGTGGTCGTCAAGTATTATATGACAAAAGTCCTGATATAATCCCACAGAGACTTTTCAGATTAATTGTCTAGTTTGAATCCTTACTTCACTATTCGCAAGAGAAAGAAAATTGGTTTGCAAGAGTTAAAGTAAATTCTACAAAATTTGTAATGTAAATTAAATATTTTGGAAATTCATTTTTTGGAAGATTGTATTTCAAGATGAGAAAAATTCAGGGTCTTGGCATTTTTGCTTTCAGGTTGCGTTATCGAGTCCAATTACACCAAACTTGATATCTAAGATTGTTAGTTTCATGTTACGTATTCATTTCTCAAAATATTCTTTTGAATATATCAAGAACTATCTCACTAACCCTAGCATCTATATTCCTATGGTTACAGGAGAAAAGTGAAACGCTGATTATAGCTACCTGATTTAACTAAGTAGGGTTGCAAGGTATATCCCTATCCACGACAATAAATCCAATTCCCTTTGTTCTTGGCAAGGAATTGAAACCTACTCTATACTTCTTTTTACCTTCATTGTTCTCTCTTTCGAGTTCAACACATGAATCAATAGGTATTATCCGAAAAATGATCAGGCTAACGAACAATCATTATAGTAAGAAAGTATAAACAATCTTAAAGGGAGATTTAATAAATGAACTTTAAACTACAACCAATATGCTTGTGGACAAAACCCTAGATTAAGGTTATTAGCCACTCATGTTCCAGCGGAAAAGCACAATAATCATCATTCTCATACAAGAAAATAGTGAAGTAAAGAAAAAAAAAAGAAAACCTAAAAGATGGAACTCTTGTCTCTACGTTCTTCCCAAAACCTGTCGATATCTTTTATAGATGCCCTAGTGATGTATTTATAATCATAAGAAAAATTTTCATTCTACCCCTAAGTAATTCATCTTTTGGACTTAGAAAAATCTTTTCCAGAACAGCCCTGGCGCGCCATGCCAGGTATAGCACCAACCTGTGCTTGGACTTCTTCTGAAATTTGGGTTTTGGCGTACCACGCCTCTCATCTCACCAAGGTGTTGAATAAAATTCTCTGAAGTATATGAGATGGCGTGCTACACCTCCCATTTTTTCAAGTAGCTGAACACTTTTTTTGAAGTTCAAGGGGTGGCTCTTGCCACTTTGTGCAAAAAATCTCTGAAGTTCATGATTTGGCGTGCCACGCCAGCCATCTTAGCAGGCTAATTTTTTTTTGAATTCTTCTTTCGTCACACCTTGTAGCTTGAACTTTTCTTGGTTGCTCCTTTTTGGATATTTTCCATTTGTTTCCTGTAAACATCATCTAAACACACTCGTTAGCTCTTGTCAACAGAATTTTCATGAAAACATCAAATTTCATAAGGATATTCTTCTAGGAATATGATAAAATATGGATAAAATATGTCAAGCGGGCATACAAATACGCCCAACATCAATAGCATAGTCGGTTATGACGTGCCCTTCAATACCTTGAGGGTGAAAGGTGAACCTGGAAGATATAGGAAGAAGAGGAAGGTGGACTCGAATGAAGAGGACAGCTAGGTTCCAGATGGTAGTAGGGTCGACCATTCTAGACCTGTCAGCCCCATTAAGCAGATGGAGGGGAAGATGGATGCCATGAGGGAGTTGTTGGGTGGGTTGCCTAGACCTCCTCGGGATGGTGCACTATCCAGTTCAGCTGCTGCAAACCCAGAGGACATATAGGGAGTTGTTGCTTCCTTAGCTCAGGCTCTAGTGGAGCTCCAAGAGAATTTAGAAACGGAGAAGAAGAAGTGATGATCGTGAGACAAGCTATTTGTCCAGATGTGGGAGGGGTGATGAAGATCCTAAAGACCCTTGCTCTCGACTCCATAATGCCCCAAGTGTCCAAAGAGGACGTCCCGCAGTACTCCTTCCTCAGCAGGTTCGAGGATGAGGAGTCCAGTGATTTCAGTGATGGCAGCAATGAGGCTTCCAACTAGGCAGAGCCCCGTGTACCTCCTGTCCCCAGTCCCCTTAGCTCAGTCACTTTCTTGCACTTGTAGGGTTGTATGTTGAACAATTTTCTTTCTTTTATTTTTTGCTCATATTTGGATGTTTTTTTTTCTTTCTTTTTGATATACGGGTGCCTGTTTGGACATTCGAATGAGTGTAGGCTGTTTTTGGCCCCTTATTATAAAATCTTGTAGTTTGTCTATATATCACGCTTGTTTCACCACTTTTGAAATAATTGAAAGAAAAATAAAAATTCCCCCAAAACATGGAATTTGGATTCTGTCTAATGATTGTCTGCTACAGTAGTCTCCATTATGTTGCAGCATATCCGCTATGGTGATCGACTTCTCGATGTAGCGAGTTCTCCACAGGGAGATACACCTCACTGCAATGAGACTCGCTAGGCAGAAGGTATTCCCAAGCTACTAATTTTTCAGACAACCCCATCCCTCGTTCATTACGATTATTTTCACACTACTTCCATCCAACACCTCACGCAATTTACATCATCAAATACCATTGGGGATCAACCCGGGTGAATGACTCACTGAAATAGCACGATAGGAAAAATAAAAAGTGAAACTTCCTAAATGCCTTGTAACTTCCCGAAGATTAGATGTGGATGCGTACACACCATTCTGCAGGATTCTACACAACATCGCTCTTGTACTTTTGAGACTGGTAACTTAGACGCTCTGATACTAACTTCTCACGATCCAAATTGGTGGATCATGAGGGCACCTACTCGCATTAGTCCGATAGGAGAACCCCTCTTTTAAACATCCTTTTTCTTAGTAAGACCACTATTATAATAAATAAATTTTGTGTACAATGAACATCATTTTTACAATAAAAATTCTCAAACTAAACTATTCCCTCAGGGATTAGGCTAGACATGTACAAGATCTCTAACCAAATAGATGATAATAAAAGACACAATTTCTCCTAGGGGGAGAAATGCAGAAGCTGATGCTGAGTACACCACACCAATCATGAAACTTCAATGCCTCTCACAAACCTACACTCCAAAAAGAATGTAGCGAGAATAGTATCAATACACCACACGTAATGGTAAGTATCATCGACTGACTAAGATTAGTTCACGCAACAATATAAAATCAACATCCAATCAATTAATCAATTATAAGTCAAGAATTTTGGTGTACATTAAAACTTTATTGAATTTCCTCGGTCAGTTTATAACAACTTAAACATTCACATATCCCGCAGTCAGGACCAACACAACACGAGGCTTAAAAGCACATACACCCCTTACTAGTGACTAGTAATAATAGAACTTAGATCGGTTAATTCATACTCAGATAAGTCACGTCAATCCATCACAGGAAATACAGGTATATATTTACATACATTTCTCAACAGCTACCAGACCAACACGAGTATATTATTAACTACAAAGAAATCAATCAAATCAATAGAATCATGTCCACACTGGAAACAGGGACACATATATATATCCACACCTCATCAGTCTCTCTCTATATGCATCTGTAACATATCTCTATATCTCAGTATGCTATATGTATCTTATCGGTATAACTCATATCATATATGTATATCTCACATCATACGTGTATTATGTCGGTATATCCCGTGTCATATTTGTATAAATTACGTCTGTCACAAAATCTATATGCATGTATACATATGTCAGAGGGTCTTATGTTTTCCCTTCCAGTCATGATCTGCGGAGACTCTAGAAATTCATGTATTGTACCAGCATAGTACCCGCTCCCACTCATCTGCTCGTCCAAGTGCTCACCTCGGACATGAGTTACTCATATCACAACCACTCGCCCGGATGCTCACCTCGGGCACAAATCACTCATATTCTAATATTTATACATTTACTCACTAAACACTTAAGCGCTCGTTGGATGCTCACCTCGGACACGAACCTCTTATCTTAGGTAAGAATGTATTACCCAGTTCGATACCATATTTCAATATACCATCAACTCCATTATCTCACAAGATAAATCATATGTATCCATATAGGTTATCACAATTTCATTTTACAAGTCATGAATAATATTCACAGTTTACACACATTCAGATCTCCATTAAGAGCATAGTTAAATCACCCTAGTCTTTATCACAAGCAATATCCAAAGACCAACCAGCGTGATCATCAAGTTACAATACATACAAAACATTAACCAAAGTCTAACTCCACATAAATACCAAGCTCAGTAAATAGATGTGCATGTATTTAGATATACGCCTGTAGACATGAAAAGGTTTTTACACATACACACATATATACATATTTGTATACGTACACCTCCGCATGATCTCTAAACTCTTTATTAGATCATTCTTATAGGATTCCACTACTTCGGGATAATACTCATCATGAACATCCCAATTTTCATGTCACCCCCATTTTGGATAAATTCTACATGATAATCGTTCATCTCTATCGTATTTATTATCTCTTTAATGGATTTCATAGCCAACCCTAAGTTATGTTCTTTCCTTAGAGTTCTTCAAGATAATTAACCCTTACTATCAATCTTTCTTTTGCAGCAATCAAGAATATACTATCAAGGATCTACCACAATCATCAGCTATAATCTAGGTCTCACCACCTCTTCTTCTTCTCATATTTAGAATTATTTTCTCTAATTTTATAATGGTCTTCTACGATCTTATACAAGCATTCATCAGTTTATATACATCTATATGCACTCATCAGTTGCACATCAATTGTACACATATATACGAGTTGCTAACCAAAGTCTGACTCAAATGTAATTTATAACCTACCTAGGTGCCAAGTTGCTGCCAAGAAAGTGACAGAGTCTCGTTCTTGTCCCGAGTTTTGGTGTTCTTGAAGAAAGTTATCGAGGAGGAGAGTGTAATTTAGCACTTCTCGAGCCACCCTCTTCTCTTCTTGATTAGAATGTCGAAAATTTTATTCTAGGACATTTCTTAATATCTAATCATTGTTAAAATAGGAGTTGGGTCTTAAAATATATAAAATATGGAGTTCTGGTCCGCGTCGTCTACTGCAATGATGACCTTTCCACTGCAGCGATCCCGCCACAATGAAGGTATGTCTGCTGCAGCGGTACATCAATTTTTAACTCAATCCATTAATTATTCAATATCATACACCTTCTTCCTATAATATAAAACTAGGTTAGTAAAAAAATTAAATTCTTACGCACGTTGTCAAGGTCCTATAATGATCAGACGAGTCGTTATAGAGTCCATCCCCCAACAATTTAAAGGCAAGTTAGGCAACTTGACCCAAAAGGAATAGTCTGAAGTAGGGGTGGGTATAAACACTAAAAAATTAAAAAATCGGACTGAATCGAACTAATTCGATTTTTCAATTTTTCGGTTCGATTTGGGTTTTACTTTTTCTAAAATTTCGCATTCGGTTTGATTTTCCATTTTA
>JACEIK010006117.1:63233-91437 GCA_018107945.1 Datura stramonium
CAAAATTTCTTACAATTAAAATTTATATATTCAAATAACTATACAAAAAATACTACATATTACGTTTTAATCTTTTTTTCCTGTCAATTTAATATTTTAAAATATTAGTAAAAGTTATTCTAATTTGACTCTCAAGAAACTTAACATGACAACTAATTCAAAATAGAGAGAGTACTTTATTGATCTGGATAATACTAAAGAATTAAAGTAAAAAAGAATAATGAAAGCTAAAGTCATTAACCAAAATTTGCCGGAATTCACGAGCATATACTACAGGTTTTTAATCGTAGAGAAATTACTAAAAAGTTTGTAAAATCTAAAAAGAATAGTAAATGTTTTACTGCATAAAACGATACATTTTCTAGTTAGAATGCAGATTACATGTCAGATATTATGTCCAATTAATAATTCGTGTTATATTGTGCAATTTGAAAAAGATAATATAAATCCAATTTGCCTCTACCTTATAAGAATAAAAAAAATTATTTTAGTTAAACTATCATCAAATTAGTAAATCATGTTGAGAGACTTTATCATCTCTCGGCTAAATAATAATTTTAAAGAATGTACAGGAAATCATATGGGACACAATATGCATCATTATTTATGTTTCTGTCTAAACCAAACAAAACATAATCGTTATCAATTTCAGTTTTACAATTGATAGAGATAACAAAACACTCATAATCTTAATACTTATTTTTTGCTTACGTATTGAACATAAAAATATAAGTAAAAAATTCATTTATTTTTCTGAAACACGCTTGCTATCAAGTTAATATTTTTTTCTCATTCTTCAATCCCATAAAGTAATCGCCTCGAACTTGACTCATATTTCCTTACCAAAAAGCATGTGTGTTCACACATCAAACCAGACAAACCAACGGGAAATATTTTCATTGTATCTTCCTGTCAAATTCCTTCCCTGGTTACCAAACTTGTAGAAAAATATGCATAGGAAACTGTTAAAACCTTTTGAAATATCCAAGTGATGAACATATTTATCATTAAAGGAAAACCCCACAAGTTCTAGGTAATTGGCCAATTCAATACCTTGTTTAACAAAATTCATTGAAAACAGAGGCATCAGTCTGCGTTCGTAGCCTCAAATGGAAAATAGAACAACTCTGCCCTCGTAGAAGCTCTGGGGAAACGCATCAATTTTATGGTGATATTCCTTTCTTCCTTGGAATCAATGGCAATCCCTTGCTCAATGCACATCCTTACAAGAGATGGAGTGCAAGCACACAGAAGCTTTACAAAAAACAGTTCAGTGTTTGAACACTCAAAAGATCTGATGACCACACACTTGAGCTTGTTAAGTGGTCTATTCGAGCAGGTTGGTGCCTCCAGATATTTCATAACTGTTTCAGCATTGTCGTCGCTACCCTGGACCTAATGTACAGAGTCATTTTAGCTTCTCAAGTTCAAATATATGAAGAGCAAACATGAACAAAATCATACATATATGTACCATTTCTTACCCAAATCTGAAGTTTACCCAAATTGGGAGAACTCTTGATCAACTGTAGAGCGCAAGAAATCTGGTCCACTTCGCTGAAGTCAACACCTAAATGTAGATGACACAAGCAGTTGAGCTCGGAAGGAAGCCCATCCAGAACTATGTTTGCATTCAAAAGCTTTCGGACGAGTACAATAATAAGAATCAGATGAATACGATCACAATTGAAACAACACGTCAATTTCTTACCTCAAGGACAAATGAACCCAAATAAAGTTGCTCAAGTGAAGGAAAGCTAAAAAGAAGCTTTTCCAAGGTTGATATTTCATCATGTTTCAGATTATCATCCACTTTTTCCAATTCAATCCCTATGAGACTCAAATTTTTGCAATTCATAAAGCAATTTAGTACGAGATAGTGACCCTCATTAACAACCAAGGACTTCAACTGTGGTGAAACCATCTTCAAGAATTGAGTGTAAAAACAGAACATCAAGGATAAATCTACAAGAAGGGGAACATTGATAACACAAAACTCTGTGGTTGGAACAAATGTTATTCTTTCTAGATGAAGCTTTGTAAGATTCCCATAGCCAAGAAAAGAATTTGGTGGTTTGAAGACACAATTGAAGAGTTCCAAATGTGTTAAGGTGGGACAGTTAAATATATAAGGAGGAAGTTTATAAGTTATATTATCTGACATGTTAATGGTTAGCTCCTTGACGCCATTTCTGGTGACACAACGCATCCATCTATTAATATTTGCATATGAAGACAAATGTACTCCTGAAACGTCAAGAACAAACTTCACGGTGTCTCCAATGTGCTGTAAGAGAATCTCATCAACTGTTATTCTGAAAACATTTTGAGATTTTGTAGTTAACTTTTTGCAAAAGAAGTTATTCAGCACCAGATACGGAAGCGAGGCCCAAATATCTCTCCATTTTTTGGACAAAACACTAGTTCTTGCTGCGTCGTGAACAGGCAAAAGCTCAAGAATACGATCAACAACGTTTCTTGGCAGAGCAGTGATTATATCTTCTCTTTCCCCTTCAACAGAAGCTCTTTTCTAGGTGCTAAAATAAGTTATATAATCTTAGGCTTAAAATTTATAATCTAAGAAGAAAAAGAAAAAGGAGAAAAGAGAGAATTGTATACCTTGAGTCATGCTGGCTGATTCACAAAATGTGTTTTATGGTGAAACTAGAACAGTCCAAAATACACAGAGGTGGCAACGCCATATAAAGAAAACAGTTAGAAATTCCCAGCGAAGAAGATGTTACTGCAGTGTGAGAAAGCGCCGGTTGCCGGCAATTGAGAGGGGAAAATCGACGGTAAAACCCTAAGTTTTTTTGGGTATGGGTTGCATCACAAAGGCAAACGCCCAACAGCCCTTTATCTGTTTGGAAAGTCATACATTTGGTTTTCATAACTGGATTATGGAGACCGGAAATGAGATGTCTTATCGACGGTAAAACCCTAAGTTTTTTTTGGGTATGGGTTGCATCAAAGGCAAACGCTCAACAGCCCTTTATCTGTTTGAGAAAGTCATACATTTGGTTTTCATAACTGGATTATGGAGACCGGAAATGAGATGTCTTTAACTTTTCACAAAATGTATAAAATAAATTTATTATATGTAAAAATGAAATTTTTTTATGGAAAGGCTAATATTTATAATGGTCTAGAAAATTACTTCGCTCATTACAATCTATATCTTAGGCATATGTCATCTATTTGAATTTATTATATAATAATGACATTAATTTAAAAATAGCGATAAATGTCTTCAAAATAAATAAATTTTAAATATAAAATACATATTTATAGACTTTTGCTAAATAAATAAGATTTAATATAATTAAAATATTTAATAATATTATTAAATATTTATCAAATAATAAAATATGTTATTCGTGAGTCGACTAAAATAAAAATTTATCATACTTCTTTGACCAAACACTCCGCTTTTTTTTTAAGCCTTTGTCCATCCTTTCTACTTTCTCAAATTTAGGTCTCTAAGATTCTTTTAATTTATTTTGTGCTATATTGCAATTCTCGTTAGTTACTTTTTAAATTCTTTTAATTATGCTTTAATTTTTTTCTTTTCTACTTTATTTATTTATTTTGGTTTTTTTTGTTTTTTTAATTTTATATATGAAATTTAATTTTTTTTTTTTTAAAAAAAGGGGCAAGGAAAAGTTGAAGCAAAAATACAACAAAATTGAGACAATTTGATTCTATAAATTTGGAGCAACGGACTCAATTTTATATTTTTAGTTTCTTTTAAAACTTTTTTTAGATTTTAAAGAAGTGAAAACTTGTGAAAGTACTAAAATAAAGTTAGATAGTTATAGATATACTAGTTTTGAAAAACGTGCATATGTTTGTTTTTTATTATCAATAACAAACGTTTAAAAAAATTTATAAATAATATCATAATTAAGTATAAAATATTTGGGATAACTTCAACGATCTCCCTTCAAATTTCGCTCCTAAAAAAATTTAACGTTAATCATATTCATCTAACTCAACAAAACAAGAAATCATGGTAGGCCTTATTGTAATGTTCATCATATAATCGAGTAATACAATACCTATTAATATTGTTATTTCAAATAGCACCACTTATGTCACTCTATTTAAGCTGGGCTGCTGTTTCATCATCTCGTATCGATTTATAATGTTACACCCCGTAAATTTTTGACATTTAGATGGCCTATTCGCATGTTGGTTAAGAGTTTTAGAATGCCATACGTGCTAGAAAAAGGCTTCCGGAGAGACCGACAAGCGCCAAGTCGGAGTGTCGCAAGCAAATGCGACTTATTAAATCGCATTCGACAAATGTGATTTAAAGGCCCCAAGTATATAAGCCTCCTACTTCGGTTTTTAAGTGATAATTATCAATATTTCCAAAGTG
Organism: Datura stramonium; assembly: GCA_018107945.1. NCBI lineage: Eukaryota > Viridiplantae > Streptophyta > Magnoliopsida > Solanales > Solanaceae > Datura > Datura stramonium. The sequence continues at coordinate 67,615 of JACEIK010006117.1, forward strand.
AGTAAAACTGCATAACGCATGTAAATGCAGCACGGGGTGCTTCCATTAAAATTCCTTCCGTTTACGCCAAACGTGTACCAAACTCAAAATTAACTTCGGGCACAAGCATAAAGTCATAGGAGCATTCCTACGGAAGGTTTTCGGTGGAAATTTCAAGAGCACCGTCTGCCCTACCGAGCCATGCAAGTGGAATTGCTCAAAGGTGTCAATATAATTCTAACCCTAAAGTTGAGTATTTCTCCCTTCTGACTTCCGAGAAATAACAAGTTTTCTACTGCTTTTTCGATAAGTCAAAGTTTAATGCGTATATATATTCAAAGTAGGTTTTCTTCTTAATATTGATTAATTCTAGTTTTATTTGCTGGGTGAATATGAATGCGCTGGAAGAAATAGTCGGATATTGGCCGAAAGTTACGCCGCTAGTCAAGAAGTCAAGAATCGAGGTATGTAAAGCCTGCTTCTTCAAGAAGATAGTAATTTTAGTATAGTAAAAATAGAATAAATTCCATAAGAACGCTTCAAAGCCGAGTATTATTCTGCCAGGAATTCAAGACATGCTTGAATAATTATTATGTCATATTAAAAATAAAAGTCAAGAAATTAGTATCGCATGCTGAGATATTATTCCGCATCGTATATCACCAAGACGTATTCGCATAATTCAAAGAAGGAATCTTGTAAATAGAATATCAATATGTACAAAAGATATCATCATTATATATGTTATATGTACTTATGGTTGTTTGTGGGGAGACTCGACCGTTTCATGTTTGGCACCCTTAGAGCTTCCTTGCCGCCCTGTGGTTAATAGTCAGACGACTCGCCCGCCGTGGGTGAGGATATGTCACTCCAAGGAGTGGAATGCCGTCCCCTCCGTATGGACTACATTCAGACGCAACATTCCCCATAGCAGCATCGATCACATAATAGCATACCCTCGCCGCAGCGCTTGCGCCTGTGTAGCAATGTGACATGACATGCATCACGCATCTCGACATGGGCCATGCAGGAGTCCTCCGACTCGCATACGGGCCTATACCGTGGGGCCCGCAGAGCCCAAGTTGCATACCCAGAGGCTCTACGGATGCTCAGCTACTAGATGAGCGGAGTGGAATTGTTATTTTTGACGGCGACTGGTAGGGGTATATAGGATTGCATGTTGATCGGGTACCTTCCCACACAAATGGGTATAGGTTCTTGTATGCTATATGTGTTATTTATTAAATTGATAAATAGATGTTAGACAAATTTGATTGACGTGTATGACTTTCACCTTCTCTCCGCACGCTTAAGCTAGCTTAGGATTCCCGCCATCCCGCATACCTTAGTCATCTTCTCGTTATTCAAGAAATATCGCATTACCGTCTATTTTCGCTATGTTTGGTTATTGCGCTTGCATACTTGCATTCTCAAAGGGTACCGACACCCGCTTGGGGATGCCATTACTTGTTCTATAAAGTACTCATAGACGAGAGCCGATCCTCGTAATCTACTCAAGACACAAGAGTCATCAACTCCCCGTCATCCTGAGTTTGACAACTAGAGGTCATTCTCTTTTTCTTTTGTTGGGCTGTTTGGTAGACGGTAGGCTCAGCCCCGTCCCACCATCTTACTCAAGATTCTGCAGGCTCGTTGCATTGTATATTCCCCGTGGTTAGTCAGACGGTCGCGAGGCCATTTCTATGTTTTAGTTTGTTTACGATACGTGTAAAATTTATTCAAGAGACAATTGGTGACCTGGGCTTGCCGCCGCAGTAGTTTAGCACTTGATTCAGTACTTTAAATGGAAACTAAGCAGATGGCCTTGTCACCGCATAGGTTCCTTTATACTACCGTTGTTCTGTTACCATATTTGCCTTACAAAAATATTATGGTGCTTCACGGCCTGAGGCCAGATAAATAAGAGAGTACCGTTGGTTCCGTGAACCCGTAGTTAGAGCGCCCGGCACCGGTGAGTTTAGCTCAAAGAGTCCAAAGAATTCAAACTTAGTAGGGCACCAGTTCCACTATGCTCCTGCATGGTGTGACAAACTTGGTATCGAGCAGTCGTATCCTGCGAGTCCGTGCCGTAAGCAGAGTCTTTCTATGGATGTGGCAGCACCACATACCATGTGCAGAGGTTTGAAGGATGACAGTGACTAAGTATTCTTCTTTTATAATCGTGCCATATAGCAAAGACAAGATAGGGTCGAGTCCTCAAAACTTATCATACTTCTTGTTTACGAGATAAACGGCAGCATCGGTTATCCCCACATCGGTAAGATCGATACCGCAAATAGAAAAGCACCAATAGATGCCTCAAATACTTAGAATCAACCCGATCTCGAGGGCGATGGCTGCAGGCGTCATCTCGACCTTCACAATAGTCCCCACTCCCACCAGAGCCACTGACGACATTACCTAACAGCCTCCTCGTACCCACACCATCCGACTATAAATTGCCGCAGTAGTTATATCAAGCACGAATGATGGCTACTCGCGCCTGCCACCTCGGTAACGCAGAGTCATCAAGTGGGCTCCGGGTGCTTCGAGGGTCCAAGAATTCCTGGCACTAGGTTCCCCGTAGTTCATGTATGGCCTGGACGGGGTGAGGACCCCGTGACTTCCCCGATTAGACGCAGAGAAGCCCGTCACGACGTGACATCTACGTAGCCTGGGCTGGAGTTAGCGGTATTCCACTGCGGGATATGTCAGGTTGTGGTACTTCAGTTGGGAAAGGTACCGAGGAGAGATGTTGCCCTCCGACTTGGTCTAGATTTTCGGAGGCCTTCCCTGACCGTTATCTCGCTACTAGAAAACTGGACAGTCTCTGATGGACTATTTTTACACTTCGAGCAAGGGCTAAGGGGTGTTGTACGAGAATACGCCCGCTAGCTTTGATTCTTGGCCCACTATGTGCTCCACTTTGTGGACACCATGCTACCTAGAGTCCACTGCTTATTGGCGGGTCTAAACCTTAATATATTGTAGTATGCATGACAAATACGCTATGGAAGATATGGATATTGCTCGGTGCAAGCCTTTTACCCGCACTATTTGAGGGCCTTAGACAAATGGGGCAACAGATAAGGCATTTAATAATCGAACAAGACCGCAGTGGATAGATCGATGAGATACAAAAAGGGGAGATTTGAGAGTGGGCCTAGGCCACGGTTGTTAGATAAGCTACCTAGACCCCGCCTCCATCACGCCAGCCAGAGGGGTAGATTTGGTCAGCCGGGGACAGTACTGCAGTCCGATGAGTTCTCGAACTGGGATTTACCCTCAACAGAGGAGGGCAGCAGCAGCTTGTGCCGACCCCACACTGAGCTTGCGTATATGGCTCACGTGTGGGTGTTATATATGCTGGCAGAGGCCATGTGATGAGAGACTGTCTACCAAAGGTTGTCAACAGTGGCCGTGTGAGCTCCAAACAGGCCTCCTGCAGGTAGGCCCCCGCCCCAGCAGCAGGGGCCGAGGCAGTTAGGGCCTCCCGGGTTTAGGTACGGCCCAAGCCGTACCTACCATGCATTACTGTGGAGTGCAGTGACTCGCAGGCGTCTCCGTACGTGGGTAACAGTGCATGCACGATCATTTGCTCACCCTCGTTTGCGTGTATTGATTGATCCAGATCTACCTTGTCCACTGCTAAATTCCCATTTGTGGCTCCGGAAGTTCGCATTGTACTGCAGTTGCTTCGCAACCTCAAGATCTACACCGCTCTGGGTGACTCCATCATAGCCGTAGCGGTTTATCGAGGGATGCATAATGGTGTCACGATCGTCATACCACAAGAGATCCGTGAATTAGAGATGATTGATTTCGACGTCATTACAGGGTATGGATTGGTTGGAGCGGTGCTATGCCACTGGTAGAATGTCGGGACCAAGACGGTCCGATTCCACTTTCCATGGGAGGCAAGACGAGTGGAAGTGGCAAGATAGCCTACGCCGAAAGGTAGGTTTATTTCCTACCTCGGAAGAAAGTAGTTGATAGCTAAGGGATACATTTGCCACATAGTCGAGTCCAGATGTTCGGGTAGAGCCCCGACTCTCCACTGCCTCTAGTGGTTAATGAATTCCCGGACGTATTCTCATATGAGCTACCTAGTATTCTCGTAGTTATAAATAGATTTTGCAATTGATTTGCTACCAGAACTCAACGCATATCGATCCCTCTCGTATCGTATGGCCTCAATAACTCGTGAGAACTAAAGGAGCAAACAAGGATCTCGTTAGATAAGGGCTTTATTAGGCCGAGCAATTTCCACCTCGGGGTGCGCCGCCCGTTTTTGAGAAAGAAGGACGGCTCCCTCCGCACGTGTATGACTACCAACAGCTTGAACAAGGTTACAGCCAAGAATAAGTATCCACTTCCTGCATTAGATGATTTGTTTGACGCTTATAAGTGACCTATATTTCTCCATTGACTTACTGGTCCTGGAGGACATTAGGTTCGAGTTCGTGAAAGCTACATTCCGAAGATCCGCTCTTTCAGACTGTGATACGGCTGAACTCAGAGCCTTTTGGGCATATCGGCTCGGAGCGCCGGGTATACAGAGATACACAAAAATAGAAGCAAGAAAAACATTGCCCATACCTACCACTCCGACTGGCACGTAGCTCGGGATTAGCAGTGGTACTATAGAAGATTTGTTGAGGGATTCTCCACCATAGTGGCACTCACTAAGCCGACAGCAAAAAGCAAGAAGTTTGAAGTGGGACTCGAGGCATGCGGAAAGCAGAAGCTTCAGAATTGAAAGATAAAGACTCTCGCCCTGAAGCTGTTAGCATTGCTATAAGGTACAGAGGGTTATGCGTATTGTGATGCCTGTGTATTGGGTTAGGATGTGTGTTGATGCAAAGATGGTAAAGTAATTTCCTTATGCTTCCAGACAAATTTAGAGGAACACGTAAAAGAATTATCCTACCCATGACTCCAAATCCAACTCGGGGCAGCGGATCCACGCCCTGGGGAGCAGTGTGGAGACATTACTTGTGGGTGGTGTCCATGTGGATATTTTCACGATCATAAGATCCTACAACATATATTCACCTGAGAGAGAGTTGAATTAGTGGCAACGTCACGTCAGGAGTTGTTGAAAGATTGGCGATGTAAATATTCTCACCCAGAAGAGCCAACGTAGTGTGCGTATGCCCTTAGCCATAAGTTTATGGGGAGTTTGACGTATTTGGTACCGAGCAGCGGGAATTGGCTCGAGGAATACACCAGCCCAGCCGCCTTAGCCGCCTGCAGCGTAAATAGAGGACAAACAGAGTTTACTCCGAACACCGCAAAGACGTCATTAGTTGTGGAGGTAAAGGAACAACAAGATACATCCCGACTCGGTTCAAATTTAAAGACAGAAAGTTCAGCAAGGAAAAGCGCCTATTTTCTAAAATTGAAGATGAAGTGTTGTGATGTAAGGGCCGCCTTGTATTCTAGACGTTGCAGAGCCGCACAGATTATGGGCGAGGTACACGCCGCTATTCTCCATCCAAAGAACGAAATTGTACCACGATATCAAAGAAATCTATTAGTGGCCAGGTATGAAGAGGGAAATAAAGTGTGAATTCCTAGCCCAAAGGTCCTAACCTGCCAAAGAAGTAAAAGCCGAATACCGTAAACCAAAGGATTGACTCAAGACATAGTTATGCCTCTTTGGAAGTGTGAAGCAATAAATACGGATTTTGTAGTGTGGATTATCCTGTACTGCATAGAAATGACTCGATTTGGGTAATTGTTGACAGACTAACAAAATCAGCCCATTTTCTCACAAGAAGGGATACTTTCTCTCAAATAAGATTATGCCGAGTTTATATCGAGAAATAGTCGTACCGCACGGCAGCTCCTAGTGTCCATTTTCTCTCGACGTAGGGCACAATTTACAATAAATTTTTGGCAATCATTTCGTAGAGGCCTCGGGAACACAGACAACTCCGAGCACAACTTTTCACCTCGATGTATGGGCAAAGTAACGCACTATTCGCACGCTCGAGGATATGTTGCGAGCGTGTGTGTTGGACTTTCGAGGTAGCTGACGAGCATTTACCACTTATTTAGTTCGCTTATAATAACAAGCAATATTCAAATTTATCCAAACATGGCGCCATGAGGCATTGTATAGCAAAGTGTAGACGCCGCTGGTCTGGTTTGAAGCAGAGAGTCAACGTTGATTGGGCGCATATTATTCATCAGCCGTAGAAAAAGGTAAAGCTATCAGAGAACGCGCCACTGATTTCCCTGTGAGCCGCGAAATCGTATGCCGATGTGCGGCGCAACTTGGAATTTAACGTGAATGACCGGTATTCTGAAAGTCTCTCCAATAAAAGGGGTGATGAGATTCGGCAAGAAAGGAAAGCTCACTCCCTAGATTTGCTGGGCCTTATCAGATTCACCGCAATAGGCCAAGGCATACGAGTTGAACTTACCTCCTGCACTAGAGTCTCACCCACTTTCCACATGTCTATGCCGAGGAAGTATATAAGAGACCCTCCGTGAGCGTCCCAGCTCAGATGTCCAGGTTACGAGGAGTCAAGTTTATGAAGAGGTTCCCAGAGCTATACTAGACCAAAGCAGATTCTCGATTAAGAACTAAAGACGTTGCTTCCGTCAAGGTATTATGGCGTAACAGAACCGAGAGGAAATGACTTGGGAGGTGAGGAAGATATGAAAGTCGATATCCTCAATTATTTCGCACTTAATCGCCTGTGAGGTACGTTAGTATTGTTGTTTTATGAGTTGCCTTGTATTATGTGTATAAAATGAAATAGTTGACTCTAGTCTATCACAAGGATGAATACTATAAGATTGCGCGAATACATGTATCGACTTTTCTCGCTTCTAATTTTTTGAGGTAGTCCATATTGGCTGTGGGAAACTCTCAAAATATTTTGAGAATAAGTCGAGTAAGTTGAGATTCCTTTGAGCAGAGTTTACACTCGAGGACAAATGTTCTTAAGGGGGATGTTACACCGTAAATTTTTGAAATTTAAATGGCCTATTCGCATGTTTGTTAAGAGTTTTAGAATGCCATACATGCTAGAAAAAGGACCCAAGGAGAGACTGAAAAGCGCCAAGTCGAGTGTCGTAAGGCAAATGCGACTTATAAATCGCATTCGACAAATTCAACTTAAAGGCCCCAAGTATATAAACCCCCACTTCGGTTTTTTAAGTGATAATTATCAATATTTCCAGTGAGTAAACCAGAGAATGTATGAGAGAACAGAGGGCAAGAAGGTTTCATTAAAATTCCTTCACATTGCTAAACGCGGTCCAAACTCAAATTAACTTCTCGGGTAGCGAAGCATAAAGTCAGCAGGGAGCATTCCTAGGGAGTTAGTTTCGTGAAAGTCGCCTGGCGAATCGTCAGTCCTACCGAGCTAAGGTGCTGGAATTGCTCCAAATTAGTGTCAATATACTCCTAACTCTAAAGTGAGTATTTTCTCCTTCTAGACTTCGAGAAATAGCGAGTTTTCGGCTGTTTTTTAATAAGTCAAAGTTTTGGCAGTATATATATTCAAAGTAGGTTTTCTTCCGCATTATTAATGAATTTAGTTTTATTTGCTATGAATATGAATGCGCTAGTTAAATAGCCGGATATTGGCCGAGTTACGCTTAGTCAAGAAGTCGACAACCGAGGTATGTAAAGCCAATTTCTTCTCAAGAAGATAGTAATTCTAGTATAGTAAAATAGAACAAATTCCGTAAGAACGTTTCAAAGCCGAGTATGCCCGCCGTGAATTCATTTAGCAAGCATGCTTGAATAATTATTATGTCATAGTCAGAATAAAAAGTCAAGTAAATTAGTATCGACAACAGATATTAATCCGCATCGCATAACCAAGATCGATTCGCATAATTCAAGAAGGGATCTGCATGAATATCGTAACATGTACAAAGATATCGTATTTTATATATGTTATATGTAATTATGGTTTTTTGTGTAGACCGATTGTTCTATGTTGGGCAATCCTTAGAGCTTCCTTGCCGCCTGTGAGTTAATAGTCAGACGACTCGCCCGCCGCAGGGTGTGATACGTCACTCCAAGGAGTGGAAATGTCACCGCGAGACGAAGATGGGGATGCAACATTCTATACAGTTGATCGCATTATAGCATACCCTATCGGCAGCTTCGCACTCTGGTGGCACAGACATAGACATGCATCACGATCTCAAATTACAAGCTTACAGAGTCCTCCCACTTAGATACAACTATAGTCAGGCCCAGAGCCTAAGTTGCATACCCATTGCCGACGAGATGCTCATACATTAGATGAGTGGAGTGAATTGTTATTTTAGATTACACCCTATGTGGTATATAGGTTGCATGTTGATTGGTACCTTCCTAGCTTATGGGAGCCGGGTATAGGTTCTGTATGCTATATGTTATTTATTAAATTGATAGATAGCAGACGCCATCACATGGCGATTCTCACCTTCTCTCTAGCGCTTGCTTAGTTTAGATTCTCGCCATCCTGCATGCCTTAGCCATCTCTCTCGTTATTCAAGAATCATCAAGATTACGTCTATTTTCAATTATGTTTAGTTATTGCTTTGCATACTCGGCACTGCTGGGTACCGACGCCCGTTTGGGGGCGCTCGCATTACTTGCCTACTGTGTACTCATAGACGAGGAGCGTCCTCGTAATTCCACCAAAGACACAGAGTCATCAACTCCTCACATCCGAGCTTGACAAATGTAGGCTTATTCCTTTTCTTTTGTTGTACAAACGGTAGGCTCGGGCCCCCGCCCACCATCTTATCGCATTCTTAGAGGCTTGCGCATTGTATATTCTGTGGTTAGTTGTACCGGTCGTGTGAGGCCATGTCTATATTTTAGTTTGTTTATGATGGTCGCAGTGGGGCCTTATTCAAGCATTAGCCGGGTGACCTTGCCGGCCGCAGTGTTTAGCATTTGATCTGCTTCAGTGAAACTAGTCGCATGGTGGCCTTGTCGTCCCGAGACAGGTTCCTTTATACTACCGTTGTTCTCGGTTAGCCGTTGTTGTCTATTAAGTGGCTATAGGCCGAGCTCTACGGAGACTGCTCTTTACAACCGTTATATAGCCTCGTTGGTTCCGGGTGAATCCGTAGTTAGAGCACTGCACTAGAAGTGCTTAGGCTCGCAAGAGTCCAATAGCCCGTGTCTTAGTAGGGCACTGTTCCGCCCATGCCTCCCAAGGCTAGGCGTGACATATAATAATTAAAGATGACATATTTCATTGCTACTATGTATTAAATTCTAAATCGGGGCCGCTTTATTTAACTTTGCACATCCACAAAATAGTAGCAAGAAATTCCAAGAAGAGAAATAATCGCGCAGAATTAGAATTGAAAGATGATACTGTAGCTTACGTAATACATAAATGATAAAATAAATCGCACAAAGTCTTACTAACAAAAAGTAGAAGGTTAGGAAAAGAGGGAGAAAGGAAAAATTATCGTATGAGTAGAAATTGCTAATGGAAGAAATGAAATTCAAACCCGCGATATATTGATTTACTTGCAATTCTTTAAATTCTTTAGTTTATTTAAAATTAAAGAAATAAACCGTATTCATGTACCCATTTGTTGACACCTACCAACCCTCATTTCTTTCAATTTATCAATTCAGCTTGTATATTTATTTGTGAGGCCAAAATGCTATTTTACTCAACATTTTATCAAATTTTGTCCTAATAAATATTATTCACATTATTTTAATATCATTTTATTGCTATTATTACTATATTTTTAGTCATAATTTAAAAGATAGTTTCTATAAATATTATTATTATTTGAGCATAATTCTTTAAAAGGGTTATTATTTTTTAAAATTTATTGTAAATATTGATATTATTTTGACAAAATCAAATTAGTTATTTAATAATATAATTTTTATTTTATTGCCTATTTATAGTAGTAATTTTGTAGAATCTATATATCCTAAATGATTTTTAAAAGTCTATAATTCAAAATTTTCTAAATCTTTTAAGATATATTTCTTTTTTTACCTTACAAGGAAGAAAACTTTTCTTTCTTTGGAAGATATCACTCTTTCCATAGAATTACTCTCATCATATCATTCTTTTCCTTTTTTTTTCTCCCTCCCCTAACATTCTTATTTTCTACATTATAAGCATTTTTTTTCATGAGAGAAACGGGGAAGAAGCTTTTCGTTTTTATTAGCTTAATTCAAAGTATCAATCATCATATTTTTTTCTGGAGAACTCACACGATCCTTCGAGGCCATCTCCACCAAGTCACACCCATCTCACAGCTGACATGGACAGAGGGAGAGCATATGCTCTTGATACATGATATAGTCCAAAATAAAGGGAGACACACTCTCTTACTCTTTTATGATCGATGTTGGTGTCGGGCTTTAGATTCGACGTCAATACAAGACTCTCTTTATTCCTATCTTTCAACTTGTGACTCAAGTTCGTAATTATTAATTTATGATTTGTAAATCCTTGTGTGTGATAAACTGAGTGCCGTCTTAGCATTTACAAATGAATGTGCTTGCCCCCGATTTTCTTTTTCTTTTTCTCGGGTCTTTTGGCATCTTATAATTTCTTTACTTTATACATTAAATATGAATCCTTATTTGAATATACATTTGTCATACACAGGCATGAGGGTGCTACTTACATGCCACATGACTAGGTTAGTTGGCTTAAACTAATGTGTTTGAGTGTTATATGACAATTTTCATGTTCGATTTTTTTTTAGCTTTGTTATAATTATTATCAATTGCATATTTAATATGATTGGTATAGAATAAATTTTTCTACATCTCGCTTATTTTATTTTTTCAAATAGACTTTGTGATTTGGGCTCTCTATGTCGGTAGAGAATAAGTCCTTTTAATGTTTAATGCTCAAGTTTGCACATACCTCTTGCCTGTTGTTGGGTTTGGTTTGCCTAAGTAGAGGTTAAAAATAATTTAATAGTCATTGTCTCTGTGACTCATTTTGGGGGACCCTTATTTTATGAAACTGCACCAGCTAGCTTGAGTATACCTTTTGGCAAAAGATAATAATTTTTACTTGGTCTTCTCTACTTTTTTTCACCCATTTTCAATTTTAAGATTCTCGAATCATTTTTAGTGCAATCATTTATTTACTACCCATATATGTGCTACATCTCTGTTGCTTAAGTTTAATACTAAAATAATTAGATGAGCTTTACTAAAATAATGATCCAAAGTATTTTCAAGTTAGTTTCGTCATTATATTTTCCGTTGCCTTAGCTTTTTTTCTTTAACTTCTTTGTCTCGTTTACTACTATCAAGATTTTTTATTACTTTATTATTATTATTATTATTATTATTATTATTATTATTAGGTAGTAGTAGTAGTTAAATATTAAGAACATACTCTCACCTCTTTGGATGTTCTTTACATGTACATCATAATGAAATGTTGTCGTTTGGAGTCCAACCACAAATGAGTGGAGGAGACAAACATGTGAAGCAAAGGTCATGGACCGTCACCCCGAGAGTGTGGGCCAAGTACGTTCCTAGAAATGACGAAATGTACGTATTCTTTAACACTTCGTACGTTTCATATACTTTATAAAAATAATAATAAAACAACATATTACTCCCTTCTATTCTAATTTTATATGTCACTAAAAGTCTCAAAACTTCACAATTTATATTACTATGTTAAATTATAGACATATTTTATGCAATTTAAAAATTAAAATTTGAAATTTTTAAGTCTAAAGTTAATTTTAACTTTTTAAATGCTTAAATATTTTATTCATTGCTCTTATATATTTTTAGAATTTTTCTTCGTCTCGTCTTAAGACGTTTAAGAGAGTCGATTATAAAAATAGAATAGAGAGTAACATCACATTGGTCCTATTTTTAGCCTTGTCACATCCCCGATCCCACTTCTAGCTTTAGGTTTATGTATTATTAATTTATTATTTAATTTATTTTAGTATTATGTTTGGAAGAAATCAAGTTAGTTCTTTTATCTACTTTATAATTTTCTATGTGAGTTTTACTTTATTTATTTGTATTATTTTGATTACATTAAATAATTTATTGGAAGCAAATATGGATGTTCCTTATCAAGGTTGAATAAATATTTTGGGATCATATTTATTTTAAAACAAACTCACTGCTCAATCACTTAAGTTGTTTTATATCAATTAATCAATCAATTCTATGGTTTATCATTTTATCCCACTAGTAATGAATCCGACCGGGAACCATGTTTTGACCCTCAAAGGTGCTTAACATCTTCTTTCGAGGTAACTTGATCCCTTACCCGATTTTGGTGACGTAGACCAGTTGAACAAACTTATTTATTAGTTTAGAATGGTGCCCTTACGCACCATAATTCGTTAGGTGGCTTGACTCTTCCTTTTTAATTACCCCGCAAGAGTTGTCACATGTCGAGTTCCGCTTTTCGCGAGAAAAATGGGGCGCGACACCATTTAATTAAAAGGATTATTTCATTTTCATTATTTTAGTAGTTACAACTCTTAAAATTCTAAAATCCTAATTGAATCTTGTTCTTTTAAAATCTTCTGATACACCGCCTCTCTAAATTTTTCATTATAGAAATCAATTGGATAGTAATTAAGAGTCTTTATAAGAATTAATAATAATTTGTACCATAAATAATAATTTAGGCTGACAATTACACATTTGTAATAAATATTAAAAGGTAACAAATAATATTTATACAAGGATAAAATAATTGCTTTTACTTTTAATGGGATATTTTGGTAGTTCAATTTTTCTATTTAGGTCTTCTCACTTATTTAGAAAATTAGAATTATCTTTAATATGAAAAATAAATGACAACAAATGGCATTTCAAATAATTTGAACATAATTAAAATAACATAAACGTATTAAAGTTATAGAAATTTGAACCAACTTTAGAATTATAACTTTAGAAATGTTAAAGATTTCACGTAAATGTCATATTAAGTTTTTTAAAAATTCAAGAAAGATTATTAAATTTAATATATATATATTGTATATTAATGTTAAATGATTAATTTAATTCTTAAAGGATATAAAATTTTATCTTTAATGGGCATTATGGTAATCTAACTTTACACTAAAGGGCTTCCCACTTATATAGCAATATGATAAGTACATATCTATTTAGGCTAAAAATCGTTTATCCCCCCAACTTTGCTTTAAAAAATCAACCCCTCCTCCCCCAATTTTAAATAGTAGCATTCTCTTCCTTATCCTAATGCAGTTTTAAAATATTTATTTTACCCTTGTTATTTTCAACCCTCTATTTATGTAAATGATTTTTATATTATATATAATATTTATATTTTAACCTAGATGTTTATAATTTTTTTCTGTTTGAATTCACTAACATTATAAGTAGAATAATATTTTATGAATTGTCACAAAATCTAATGCTATTTAGTATTTTTTTTAATTATTAACTATTAAAATACTATAAGGCATTAAATATATATATATGTATATGCATGCGTGCGTGCATATTTATATTTCTTCTATTTCTTATCCTCTATTATCTGTATAACAATAAAATTTGTACAATTTAAGATTAATTTACATTATAAATAAATAATCTTTAAATTTGTTTTTATTTTATTAATTTTTTAAATTTCATGTGTAGAAATATGTTTATAAAATTATTATCTTCACTCTTCTCTATTTGTATTTCTATAATCTTTGAGATATTAGACAACCGTATTTATTGTATTCATACACGCATTTAGGGCCGTATCCTCTATTCAGATGCCGTATTTTTACCTCTCTTTGTATTTTTATATTTTTTAAAAATATCGATTTACCGTATTTGTTGTATTAATATGTGCATTTAGATTGTATTCATTCCCTCATATATCATTCGTGATATAAAAATATAAAAACAAAAAAGAGAGAGAGAGAGAGAGGGAAAGAGAAAAATAAAAGAGGGAGAGAGGGATAGAAGAGAAAGAGAGAGAACGAGAGAGGGGAGAGAGAGGCAGCGAAAGAGAGATGGAGGAGAGAGCGAAGGAGAGAGGGAGGATAAAGACGAGGAGAGAGAGTGGAGAGAGAAAGGGAAAAAAGATTGAGACATGATATTTTTTACTTATTTGCTAGTAAATACAAGAAAATAACTAATCTATATTATTATATTAAAAGTGTGAAGGTCTTTATAAATGTTGATTGAACATTTTGCCCTTTATTAAAAGATATCATAATAGATAAAATTATTATTAACTATTTTAATAATTATTATTATATTATTCTATTAATTTTTTTATTTATGACATAACTTTATTTATGATGTAAATCTTTTTTCTTTTTAAAAATCCTTCTATCAAAAGTTCTTTCCTTTTGACAGTATCAAACATTTTTTTTCCCTCCTTTAAAGTTTTTATTTTTCCTTTCTTTCTTCTTATAGTTACCATTCCTCCCCCTCCTCCCCTCTCTTTGAAGGTAATTACTTCTTGTGTTTTTCCTTGTTGATAGTTTTTTTTTTCCTTATTGTCACGAATTCTTTTTCTTTTTCATAATTACAATTTTTTTATAGTCACAAATTTTTATAAGTAGTGTTCTAATATTTATATATTTTTAATTATTTTTTTTGGTTTATAAATCTCAGTATTGCTATAAAGAATTTATAATTTCACAATTTAATTCATCAACTTTTGTATCAATACTTTTGATTTGATCTCCAACCTTGTATATTTTCGTGTTAATCTATTTTTCTTTTTCATGTTAATTTTTCTTTAAACTGTTGTGAATTTGAAAAAGACAACAGTAATTGTTATGCCAGTTCAAGTTGTTTATATTCAAAATAATTTAACTTTAGATTAATTTCTTTTTAGTTGAGTCTAATATTGATACTATGTTATCTCCTTTAATTGCGTCTTATATTGATATTATGTGAATTAAATTTGTAATATTTATATTTGACATTCTTCATATTTGAAAAAGATTGCGGAATGAAATTGTGCCAATTAACAACTTATGCGACACGATTCTCATCGATAAATAAAAGTTTGTTTGTTGGTAAAGTATTAAAAGAGAACAAAGGAAGGCACTCTAATGACTATAACATTAATTGACCAAGAAATAATAATTCTTTTTTATATTATCAGTGGATATAAGATAATTTAATTAAACTTTAAAATAAAAAAAAAAAACGACAAACTGAATCAATTTTTTTTAAGAAATATTATTTAAATTTTTAAAATTTAACTTTTAAAGACATCAAAGTTTAAGCTATACTTTTCAAAAATTTTATTGAACAATCTTTGGTAATATAAATAAAGTAATCATCATATCTATCTATCTATATTATATTAAAACATAATTAATAGTATACATTTTACGTCACATTATGTTGAGTAACTCATGATATAACGGTAAAAGCAAGACATGTTAGTGGATCGACCATCAAGTTCCTATTGAAATAGGATCCACAAGAAAAATACATCATTCGTTGGTTATATTATAACAATCAAGAATGAACTATTAGGATTGAACGAATCCTCTCAAACATAATCATTTATCAATTTAAAATTCATAATTTTCTTTCTAAATTCTTATATTGTTACACAAATACATCTTTTAAATATTATTTATGCTATCTTAAAAAATATGTTCTTTTTTATATAAAGGACACGCCGCGAGACACATACTAAAATTAGTTAATTGAAATATAGCTAGATATTATAATTATTTAAAATCGTAACCATAATTTATAAATATTATTCGTTTGTGCTATATTATGTAATTTTTTCTAAAATAATATTTATCAACCTTTTCAAGTCTATAACATCATCGCCTATTTGTTTTTGAGAATATTATAGAAAAATTACACAATATAACAACTATATGAAAGTATATACCATAAATAGTTATAGTTTAAAATAATAACATTAACTATATTTAACTTTGGCTACTTTTTTGTATTTACTTGCAAATAAGGAAAAACTCTCTTTAATCTCTCTCCACCCGCTCTCCTCTCTCCTCCTCCTCCTCCTCTCTCTCTCCCTGCCTCTCTCCCCTCCATCTTTTCTCATTGTGTCTCTCCCCTCTCTCGCTTGGTGTTATTTCTCTCGATCTCTCCCTTTATCCTCTATACCTCTCTCTCTCTCTCTCTCTCTCTCTTCTTTCGTGTTATTTTCTTATATTTTCTCGTATCGTGAATGATTCGATCGATATAAGAGAGAATAGATATACGTGGATACAAGAGCGAATGAATACAAGGTGAAAATATATCATACAAGAAAGATAGGATGATAAAACCTAAATGCATGTATTAATATAATAAATACAGCTTATCTATAACCACAAAAAATATAGACATACAAACAGAGAAGGGTGAAAATACAAATATACAAAGAGAGAGAGAGAGAGGGAGAGAGAGAGAGAGAAAATAAAAAGAAAAGAGGGAAAGAGAGAGAGGGAGAAGGAGAAAGAAAAGAGATATGGAAGATTATGTATTAATTTTTAGCATGATTTTGGTAATTTATCATTTTAAAAAAGAAGCTCTATATTTAACTCGTATTGACATTAATTAGTGTATTTGCATCCAAATATAAAATAAATTCTAACTTTAAATAAATACATCTCATATTCGCCATAAATTGTAATTAATGAAAATGTATCTATAAATACCTATTTTCGATCAAAAGTATAACATTTATGTAAATTTCTCAATGTTACATATCACAAAAATAAACCTCACACTACTGTCACGCCCGAGCTTACACCCCGGGACGTAACACGGCACTTGAAGTCCAAAGTGACCCCAAGTCAACCCCCTGATGTATCACACATTGGTATTCTGAGTAAAGCATGCACAACGGAAATTTCAAAGTAATAACATAAAAACATTTTGATGAAATTTAAGATAAAACTTAAAACATGAAATTCGAACATATGTAGTCCGAAAGCCCTCTAACCGATGAGTTGTTGGGACAAGCCCCCCGCCTAACTCGTAAGTCTAAATAAAAACCGTAATCTAACCGTAAGAAAATGAAAGACCTCGAATGATGAGGACTCACACTTCAATCGCAAACTCCGAGGAGGATTTGAATCATGGCGACTAACGCCGGCTGAAGCCTGTAACCTCGTAACCGTATCATGAAATTATTACAACATAAAAGTATGCATCAAGATTTCTGAATGTATTGAGTAAGTGGGAGAAAGCATAATTAAATACAAAGTCCGAACCGAAACATGCAATGACCAAGAAGTAAACCGAACCGAACTACTGATAACCGAAATGGTCAAGATGACCCGTCCGATGGTCAAAGACATGCCCTAAGTCCGAAAATTGAGTCTCGAGATACTAGACCGTAATCGAGCCAAACTGAGCAAAACTAGAATCGAACCGGAAATAAGTTATTCTAGACTGGACAAGACTCGACTAGTGGGAGAGTCTATAACCGACATATAACCACGTGAGCTAGACGTGGAGTCCAATGTATACACCCCACCTAGACCCAATATACTGCTGTGGTACGAAGGCATGAATCGCGTGATCACATAAGTCTCGGGGGTCAATCGTAGACAATAAATACCGTAACCTACGCTTTGTAACGTAGTTTTCCCCGGGTGCGCTCGGAACCCCGGGGTCCGCCTAAGTATAAGACTCCAATTCCCACTCGGAATTCCTAAACCGCGCACTGCTGATAGCTCGGAACCGAGGTCCAAGAATAGTCAGGGATACATGACCGAAAGTACCCCGAGTCTTATTGACCGCATTCTAAACCGGATTCTAGACTCGCCGAGTTGCTTATCTAGAAGCGTCATGACCGTCTAAGAACAAACTCGTAACTGCTCCGGGAGTCCTAAGGCTAGTCATACTGCTTATCTAAAGTGTCATGACCGCCTAGTGGACCAAAGAAACCGAAGCTCCCGAGTCCATTTTGAAACCGGGAGGCACCATCGACCTCGGGAAAAGATTGAAGTCAGACTACCGCTGAAAATTTTTGAATAGTTCGAAGAGATTCTATGTTCTAACGAACCGAACTATTGCTGCCTACGAGAACTCAACTCATTCCAACAATACGGGAATTCCATAATATGGAAAATCTCAAGATAAAGAAATCTCATCTAATAGAGCTAAAATCATTCTTATCAATGAAATATTTGCTCATCATATATATATATATATATAATAAGAATTACAAGGAATTTCAGCCCAAAACATACTTCATTCACTAAATAGGAAATTAACAAACAAACAATCTTCATGCAAGAATTTAGGGCTTCAATTCACTTTTGTACGAACATTGGCAATTTACTAGAATTTATGAAGATAATATGAACAATCAACATGATATTATCCCGTGTTAAATTAAAGAAACATAACATGAAATTTATTCGTATTTGAAAACTCAGGGCTAAACTGATAGGAAAATTATGGGAGGAATTTTTTTGGGACATAAGGGAAGAACAATTCCATTGCTGAATTTCCACATACCGAGTCAGTTTTTGGAAGGAGAAAGCTGGATCGCCGCAATGGAGGAAAACTCTAGGCTTTCTTGAAGGGTTCTCGAGAGGAGAGCTATGATGACTTTTTTTCGAAAATCTTTGGAGTGGAAATGAGGAATGAACCATTTTCCCCACTAATAAGTCTAAAATTATGACCAAAACAACGTGAGTTTGAAGTTTAGGAGAGCAATTAAAATTACTAAACAACCCTTAAAAATCATAGGAAAATTGTCGTGTGATCCTAACTGTGTGATCCAATGGGTCGTGGTCATTGATCATGACTCGTGGTCACAATTGTTAGGTACACTGCCTGAAAAACCCGGAGGGCCACCATGAGGGACCTGACGACTTGTTACTACCACAAATGAGTCGTTAGGTAAATTGTTAAGTACACTGCCCAATTCTTTAAATTCCTGACTCTCGCCTGCTCACGAGTGACCTAACGGGTCGTGGTGCCTGACCATAACTCGTAAGGTCTTCCGTTGGGTACACTATCTCTCCCTTATCCTATCTCAATCCTCCTTTCCACGATTGACCTAACGAGTCGTTAGATCTCTCAATGACCCGTTAGGTGAGTTGCTCTGTGACAATTTTCTGCAGATTTTTCAAATTTTCTGATTTAAGTGTTGGATCTAGTCTTTGAGTTTTTGGGGCATTACAATATCTCTCCCTTGAAAACATTCGTCGTCGAATGTCGAAATACACACAGGGTTCAGAGAATAACAATCACAAACTCTTCAAATACTGCTCATTTAACTTCGATACTGACAAAATGACTACCTCTATTTCAAAATACATAACCTAACTGAATTCACTTTTCATACATAAATCTATAGTCATAAAATAAACTTACACACATGAATTGAATCCAACAACTAAATCAGCCTCTAGGGAAAACTAACATTTTAAGCTGTAACAGAGTCGGTAGAGTACAAGTGCGGGTATTTGGCCATCATATCAGCTTCGGCCTCCCACGTAGCTCCCTCAACCTGCTGATTTCTCCATAAGACTTTGACTGAAGCTGTTTCCTTGTTCCTTAGCTTACGAACCTGTCAGTCAAGGATTTGGATGGGTACTTCCTCATATGAGAGACTATCTTTTATTCCTATACTGTCGAATGGAACAACGGAGGTTGGATCTACGATGCACTTCTTCAAAAGTGACACATGGAAAACTGGGTTACAACTGCTAGTTCTGAAGGTAATTCTAGCTCATAGGCTACATTGCCGATATGCCTCAAAATTCTATAAGGTCCCACGTACCTCGAATTGAGCTTTTCCTTCTTGCCAAACCTCATCACCCCTTTCATGGGTGAAATTTTTAGGTAAACCCAGTCATCAACTGCAAACTTTAACTCTCTTATCTGTACATCGACATAAAATTTCTGACAGCCTTGAGCTGTTTTCAACCTTTCTTGGATGTGCTGAACTTTCTGCATTGCCTTGTGAACTGAGTCCGGCCCTATCAAGGTAGCTTCACCAACCTCGAACCACCCTGTAGGAGATCCCTACTACAACTTCTCCCATATAATGCTTCAAATGGGGCCATCTGAAGTGCTAGAATGGTAGCTGTTGTTGTACGCAAACTCGATAAGAGGAAAATGGTCATCCCAATTACCCTTAAAATCAATCGCGCATGCTCTTAGCATATCTTCTAGGGTATGAATATTCCACTCAGCTTTCCCATCAGTCTGCAGGTGGAAAGATGTGCTGAGCTTGATCAGAGTTCCTAGTCCCTTCTGAAAGGACTTCCAGAAGTGTAAGGTGAACTAAGTTCCTCTGTTTGAAATAATGGCCAGAGGCACCCCATGGAGTCTGACTAACTCTCGAATGTAAAGTCTAGCATAGTCCTCAGCTGAGTCTGTGGTTTTAACTGGGAGGAAGTATGCTGACTTAGTCATCCAGTCTATTACTACCTAGATTGAGTCGTGCTGCCGACGAGTCCGAGGTAAACCCGTAATGAAATCCATATTTACTTCTTCCCACTTTAATATGGGTATGCTGATGTCCTGAGTAATACCTCCTGGTCTCTGGTGTTCCACTTTAACTTGCTGGCAGTTCGGACACTTGACTACGAATTCGGCGATATCTCTCTTCATGCCATTCCACCAGTAAATATCCTGCAGATGGCGGTACATTTTTGTAGCACCCGGGTGAATGGACTATCTTGAGCTGTGTGCTTCATCCAGTATCTACTATCTTAACTCACCAACATTCGGTACACACAACCTGCTATGGTAACGGAGCACACTATCTCCCCCTTTGGAGAAAGCTTCCACCTTCTTCTTAAGGGCCGCTTCTTTAAGATTAAGCAGAATGGGATATTCATCCTGTCTGGACTTAACTTCAACTACGAAGGATGAATCTGAACCACTTTACATTACCACGCCACCTTCGGCTGAATCCATCAATTGTACCCCTAACCGGGCTAGTCTGTGAACATCCTTCACTAACTCCTTTTTGTTTTCCTCAATGTGAGCCACACTCCCCATAGACCATCTGCTTAGGGCATTAGCCACCACATTGGCTTTTCCTGGGTGATACAACATGCTCATGTCATATTCCTTTAGTAGCTCCAACCACCTTCTTTGATGCAGATTTAGGTCCTTCTGACTTAACACATAATGAAGGCTTTTATGATCCATAAATACATCCACGTGAGCTCCATATAAGTAATGCCTCCATATATTTAGCGCAAACACCACTGCTGCTAGTTCCAAGTCATGAGTTGGATAGTTCTTCTCATGAACTTTGAGCTGTCTGGGAGTCCATTTATCTACACATACCCAATAATCATCAACAATTGTAATCATGTNCTAGTTCCAAGTCATGAGTTGGATAGTTCTTCTCATGAACTTTGAGCTGTCTGGAGGCGTAGGCTATCACTTTTCTCCGCTGCATCAGAACGCATCCGAGTCCAACTCTGGAAGCATCACAATAAACAACCAATTCATTTGTTCCTTTTGGCAAGGTCAGAACCGGAGCAGTAGTGAGTCGAGTCTTCAACTCCTGGAAACTCTTCTCACACTCATCCGACCACTGAAATTTCACCTTCTTCTAAGTTAACTTAGTCAGAGGAGATGCTATAGAGGAGAAGGCTTCCACAAACCGTCAGTAATAACTGGCTAAGCCCAGGAAACTCCTGATTTCAGTAGGAGAGGTAGGTCTGGGCCAATCTTTCACTACTGCTATCTTGTGAGGATCTACTTGTATCCCTTCACCTGAGACCACATGACCTAAGAAAGTCACAGACTTTAACCAGAATTCACACTTGCTGAACTTGGTGAACAACTGGCAGTCCCTGAGTGTCTGTAATGCTAATCTTAGGTGGTTGGAATGCTCTTCATCATTTCTGGAGTATACTAGAATGTCATCGATAAATACAATGACAAACATATCTAGATACTGCTTGAAGACCCTGTTCATCAAATTCATGAAGGCTATTGGGGCATTTGTTAGCCCGAAGGATATCACCATAAACTCGTAGTGACCATACCGAGTTCTGAATGCTATTTTCGGTATGTCACCTCTCTGACCCTTAGCTGATGGTACCCTGACATGAGATTGATTTTGAAGAAATAACCCTGAAGTTGGTCAAACAGGTCATGAATTCTGGGTAGGGGATACCTATTCTTGACTGTGACCTTGTTCAGTTGGCGATAATCTATGCACATTCTGAGGGTACCGTCTTTCTTACGCATGAATAGTACTGGAGCACCCCAGAGAGAGATGTTGGGTTTGATAAAACCCTTGTCAAGAAGTTTTTTCAGTTTCTCCTTCAACTCCTTAAGCTCAGCTGGAGCCATTCTATAAGGAGGGATGGAGATGGGCTGAGTATCTGGGAGAAGATCCATTCCGAAGTCTATTTCCTGTTCAGGGGGGACTCTGGGAAAATCCTCTGAAAAAACATCTGGGAACTCGCTAACCACTAGAACTAACCGGATAGTTGGGCTATCAGAGTTGGAACCCTTTACCTGAACTAGATGATAAAACATCCTTTGAAGATGAGTTTTTGGGCCTTAGAGTAGGAAATAAATTTTACACCCCATAAGTTTCTAGCATTTAGTCAGCCTATTCGCATGTTGGTTGAGAGTTTTAGAGTGCCATACGTACGAGGAATGGGCTCGGGGAATGGCTGAATGAGTGCCAAGTTGGAATTTCACGAGAGGAGGCCGAACCAAGCTGCCCAGAGGGGCAAAGTGGCACGGAGCTGAAACGGCGCGTTGGCCAACGTGCCACGTTGCCTTGCATCCTGCTTCAAGTATATATAGGCCTCACCCTTAGAATTAATGTTAATTTNCTATATGTTAAGTGGTTAAGTTGTGATTTTCACTTTTTTTTTCTGTGATATTTCCTAATGGTATGAATGGAAAGGTGGTATTGGAGTAAATCATAACTCCGATTGTAGTGTATTAATTTGCTTAGGGTTAGATAAGTTACCGATTTTATGGTACTAAAGCATGTCTATCATACGTCAGACAAATAGATGGAGTTGAGTAAGTACGGTTTGATAAGAAGCGACAATAGAAAGAAGATGTTCTTACGAAAAATGGAATGTATGTTTATGACACAAGGCAAGGAAAAGATAAAGATGTTATGGCTAAAGTTACGGCTACCGAGGTATAACCCTCATTCGAGGACGAATGATTTTGGGGGGGGGGAGGATGTTACACCCCAAAATTTTTTTTGATGATTATTTGCTGGTTATATGTAATATTAAGAGAATTATAGGTCGTATGTTGTCCGTAGGTGAGGAAGGAAACATGTGCAAAGGGAAAAGTGAAGGGTATGTGAAGTTTGTAAATAAGGGTCAAATTTAATGGTTATATCTCCAAACATATAATTATCCAGAAGTCCAATAACATATCAAATGAAAGGTACTTGAGTCTAGTTTACAGTGAAAAAAACCTCTCATCAATCGGAGTTCGGAGTAAAATGTTATGCTCGTCTGAAGACAACACTGTCAACTGGGAAAACGCCCAGGCGCGCGGGCGCAGAGAAAGGCAGGCAGCAGGTGCGCGCGCGCGAGGGCATGTCGCGCGGGCGCCGCCCAGACCTTGGCCAGCCCGCCTAAATCAAGTAAAATTGAGGTAGAAAGCTCATTTCTACTCCTTTTTAGTTGATGTTTTTTTCAGAATTCAGAAAATTCAAAGCCCTATCACATGGTGAAAAGATATCCCAGGTAATAAACTTCACTTTTGTCTCTTTTGGGCTTTGAAAAGAGAACCTTTGAAGAAAGTCATGGCTTGTTGTTGTCTTGTGGTTGATTGTGGTATTGCTGCATTTTTAGATGATTCTAGGCAGACGAATCAGTAGGAGTTTACTCCTACTTTAGCTGATAACATCTCCAAGAAAGGGTAAGTAATTCCCTTTTTGATTTCTTTAAGTTTATGAGGTTATAACTTGGAGA
>JACEIK010006118.1:11621-21787 GCA_018107945.1 Datura stramonium
TTAGGACCACCTGACAGTTATTCCCTGCGATCTTTTACGGCTGTTTAGTAATTTCCTACTCTCCTAAACTTTAAACTACGTTTTTTGGACATAATTTCAGACCTATTAGTGGGAATGAACGGCCTCTCCCCTCATTCCCCACATTTATTCTCAGAGAAAACATCGAAGAGTTCTCTTAGGAAACTCTCAAGCAAGCTTAGGGTTTTTCTCCGTTGCAGCAGTTCGAGTTTTCTTCTTCGGCGAACTCTTAGTCAGGTATGTGGGAATTCAACAAGGGAATAGTTCTTCCCTTGTGTCCCCCAAAACCCCTTTATAATTTCTCTAGCAGTCTTAGCCCTGAGCTTTCGAGTATGAAAAGATTTCATGTTTATTTTCATTGATTTCACCTAGAATTATGTTCATGCTTATTGTAAATATGATCTCCGTCAGTTCATGACCAGACTGTTAATGTTCCTGCAAAAGTGAATTTGAACCCTGATATTTTCGAATGAAATTCGTATAAATATATATTAAATTCCTCATGGTTTGTGAAGTGTGTTTGGGCTGACTTTCCAGCATTCCTTATTAATTAGATGTTGATTAATTATTCCCTTGACAAGAATGATTTCAGCCCTGGCACGAATGAGAAAACTATAATTTAGCTTGTCGGATGAGAATTCCCTATTTTCTTGAAGTTTTTGCCATATTGTGGATTTCTGTGTTGTTGGAATTAGTTGAATTCTCTGTTAGCTGCTTAGTAGTTCAGTTTAGTTAGAACATAGAATCTCCTCAAAACTATTCCGAACTCGTCAACTGATTAGTTTGGCTATAGAAATTCCTTGAGCTATCTGTGATACCTCCCAATTAGAAGAATAAGACTCAGAACTCAGTTTCATGATCCACTAGGCGGTCATGACATTTTAGATAAACCTCTCTGACTAGCCTTAGGACCCCATTCAGATTATAGTTTGTTCTTAGATGGTTACGACGCTTCTAGATAAGCAGCTCTGACCAGTCTAGAACCCAGTTCCAGAATCTGGTCCATTAAGACTCTCAGGGTACTTTCAGTTACATATTCCTTACTAGTCTTGGACCCCAGTTTCGAGCTTTCAACTTAGAATTCAGTTTAGGTATTCCAGTGGGAGCAGGACTTAGCACTGAGCGGGCTAGGGTTCCAGCGCACCTAGGTTCCTAGAATTATGTTGCCAACATAGGTTACAATATTTATTGGCCTGATTGGCCCCAGATTTTGTGGTCATCCAGTTCATGCCTCTATACCCTGGAAAGGTATATTGGGTCCTACCGGTGGGGCGTATACATCAGACTCCACGTCTAGCTCACGTGGTTATATGTCGGTTATAGACTCTCCCACTAGTAAGCTCAGTCTAGTCTCAGATTAGTTAATCCAGTTCGGTTCAGCCAGATCAGATCAGTGTAGTATCTCAGACTCAGTATTTTAGACTTAGGGCATGCCTTGACCACCTGATAGGGTCATCGTGACCATCTCCATTTACTTCAGTTGTTTCAGTTTAGTTTATTAGTTGGTCATGGCTTGTCATATCAGTTGAGTCATTTATATTTATCGTCATGTTTTCTCTCACTTACTCAATACATTCAAAGTACTTACGCATACTTTTATGTTGTATCATTTTATGATACAGCCGTAGGTTCTCAGACTCAGCGTCATTAGCCTCCGCAGTTCAGATCCTTCCCAGTAGCATAATTGTGAGTCCTCATATTTCGAGGGCGTTATTTCATTTCTCTCAGTCATTTCAGTATTTTTAGTTAAACTTAGAGTTTGCTGGGGGCTTCTGACATGAGCCAAACGTAGACACGGGACAAAGAGCCCCGAGAGGTTCCAAGTCGACCCATGGCATAAGCATACATCTAATTCAAACATGAACGGAAGACTTAACATAAAGAACGTAATCATGACATAGAATAAGGGAAAATTAGTACAAGACTTATATAATATGGCGGAATACAACTTGTAGTCTGATAAGCCTCTAAACATGAAGGGCGGATTAATGGGACAACTCCCCAACTAATCCAACATCCAGAAACTGAAAGAAATGACATAAGGGATGACATACAACCCTCGAAACATGACGACTAACAAACAACACTGAGAGCGAATCTGAAACTATCTACGGGTGAGGATGAGCCTGAGAACTGGGACTTGTATCATGAATCGATACAACATAGAAAGTATGCGGTCAATACGTGGAATGCCTGAGTAAGCAAGGTAAGTAAAACAGACATTTAAAACATGTATAAAGTTCATAAATGATCACAAGAGTAGGACATCGTGCTCGTATCATAAATTATAATAACACATCATACGACTCAAGGTTTTCAAAACATTCGCAACATAAACAAAGTCATAGTCATAATAGAAGAGCTTTTCTTAACATAACTTGAGCCAACATACATAATCAGATCATGCATAAATCATTAGGAACAGTGGGAGATTCTCTTAACCGACATACCCCATATGAGCATACATGAAGCTCTACTTGTAACCCTAGTTGGGAGGGTGTTTGTACCTTGCCAAGGGTAGAACGTTGATATTACCATGAAAAGGGCCATTTGGGCCAGGGACTAACATGAAAGTGGTCCTAACATACTTAGGGTGGAACGTAGTTCATGAGATCTGGGGCTTAACCTGAGCCCCGAACCTACTCGGTGTTCGATACTACTCCAAATACATATATAATGCTCATAATAATACATACATGAGTTCATGGGCTAGTTAAATCATAATAATCGTAAACATGCTTGAATATATGTGATCTAGCCATGACATGAGGCCCGTGAGTCGGCGAATAACATAATTCATGATTAATAAGATTCATATATACTTGTAAATCATGCATATAGCTTGATTTTCATAAAATCATAATAGATAACATAATAAATTCATAATTTAAATCGTAAATCATGCTGTGCTTGTCAAGAGCATCAATGGATAAATAGATCATAAATCGATTCGTCATGGGGCATGCATGATTAAGCTTAATTGCTTAAAAAATCAAAATCATTATTATTATAATCAATTTAAATCTCAAAAGATGATCAAAATCCATAGATTTTGATAATATTTCAAAATCACAAAACCCATAAGTAAATCATTAGATTTTATATAATCAAATACAAAACCCCATGAGTTTTTGATAATTTATAAGTAAAATCATAGAGTAGGAGCATGGGTGTGGAAGATTCACCCATTGATGAGCTTACATACCTGGGATTATACAAATCCTAACTCTCCTTAGAAGCCCAAGAGTGAAATTGGAATAATTGAAGAGAAAAGCTTAAAATTCCCTTAGATCACCTTTCAATATCCTTGTATGCATGAATGAGAGTTTAAAATAGGTAATTCTCTTAAAAACCCATCTTTCCCAAGCCAAAACATTGTAGTTTAGGGCCTTAGGAATTTAGGAATTACAAAAATACACTTATTAAAAATGCAGAAATTCCTGGTTGCTAGTCCCCACGAGGGACCTCACGAGTCGTTGCCATGGGGCAAGACTCGTGTCTGGGATCCATGATGTCTACTGCCCAAACAAGCTCAGAGGACCCCACGAGGCACCCCAAAAATTGTGGTGGCTGACCACGACTCATAGTCACCACCCGTGGTCCCTATTGCCTCAAATCTCTAGCCATGCATTCCATCCTCGCCACGAGTGACCTCATGAGTCATGAGGTCTGACCACGACTCATGGTCACCCCTGTGGCCTCCCAATACTCTGCCAAGCCCAGCCTGACCATCAGTCACTGCACGACTCGTGGTCCCACCTAACGAGCCACCTCACGAACCGTCCTGTGACCAGGTGCGAATTTCCTATTTTTTCTCCATTTTGGCTCCCGGGTTTGATCCTTGGGTTCTCAGGGTATAAAAATATATTTCCCTTGGAAACATTCTTCCTCGAATGTTAGAAACATGCAGAAAACTCAGAAACCAGCTATCACCATATATAAATACTGATCATTTAAGTTGCAAACTGACGGAATTACTACCTTCGAAAAGAACTACATAGTTGAACTGGATTCAGAGACTACATACATATACCATATCATAAAACAAACTTATACGCATGCACTGAACATGAAAACTAATTAGAGGTTTAGGGATAAAACTGATACCTCAAATTGAAACTGAGCCGGTAGGGAACAAATGAGGGTATTTAGCCATCATATCTTCTTCGGCTTCCCACGTAACTCCCTCAACATGCTAATTTCTCCATAATACTTTAACTGAAGCTACTTCTTTGTTCCTTATCTTATGAATTTGATGATCTAATATTTCCACGGGTACTTCTTCATAACTTAGGCTGTCTCTTACACCAACGGTGTCCACCGGGACTACTAAAGCTGGATCACCCAAACCCTTTTTCAAAAGGACACATGAATCACGGGATGAATTGAAGATAACTTCAAGGGAAAGTCGAACTCATAAGCCACCTTACCAACTCTCCTCACAACCCGGTAGGGGCCAATATAGCGGTGACTACGTTTCCCTTTCTTTCCGAACTGCATGACTCCCTTCATGGGAGATACCTTTAGAAATACCCAATCATCCACCTCAAACTCCAAATCTCTTCTCCTCACATCGGCATATGATTTTAGACAGCTCTGAGCAGTATTCAACTGGCCTCTTATCAATTGAACCTTCACCATTGCCTGGTGAACCAAATCTAGCCCTATCAGCTGCCTCACCAACCTCAAACCATCCGATGAGAGATATACACCTCTTCCCATAGAGAGCCTTGAATGGTGCTATTTGGATACTGGAGTGATAGCTGTTATTATAGGAAAACTCGATTAAGGGAAAATGATCATCCCAACCAGCTTTAAAATCCATGACACATGCCCTTAACATGTCCTCAAGAGTCTGGATTGTTCACTCGGCTTGGCCATTCGTTTGCAGATGAAAGGCTGTATTGAGCTTGAATTGAGTCCCAAGTCCCTTCTGAAAAGACCGCTAGAACTGGGAGTAAGCTGAGTACCTCGTTCTAAAATAATAGACAAGGGCACTCCATGAATTCGAACAAAATCCCGAATATACAACTTGGCATAATCATCCGTCGAATCCGTGGTCTTGACCGGTAGAAAGTGTGCAACCTTGGTTAACTTGTCCACAACAACCCAAATGGAGTCATACTGTCTTCGAGTGTGGGGAAAACCTATTATAAAGTCCATGTTGATCTCTTCCCACTTCCTAGTAAGAATGCTGAGTACACCACCCGATCTCTGATGCACAACTTTCACTTGCTGGCAATTCAGACACTTGGCAACAAATTCTGCAATATCCTTCTTCATGCCATTCTACCAATAAACTTCCCATAAGTCATGATACATCTTGGTGGCACTTGGATGGATAGAATATCTGGTACCATGTGCCTCACGTAATATCTGAACCCTTAAATTATCAATGTCCGAAACACATAGTCGACCCTGGTATCGTAGCACACCATCTCCCCCTTGGGAGTAAACCTCCACCTTTTGACTTCGCACTATTTCTTTCAGCTTCTTCAGAATCGGATCCTCATCTTGCTTAGATTTGACATCGACCACCAAGGACAATTCTGACCCATTTGGCACAATAACGCTTCCATCGGTCGAGTCGATCAATCTAACTCCCAATCTTGCAAGCCGGTGGACATCCTTCACCAACTCCTTCTTTCCCTCATCCACTTGGGACACACTCTCCATAGAAAGCCTACTAAGTGCATCTGCCACCACATTAGCCTTTCCCGGGTGGTAATGAACACTCATATCATGGTCCTTTAATAACTCCAACCACCTCCTTTGTCGAAGATTGAGATCTTTCTTCATGAACACATATTGCAAGCTCTTATGATCCGTGAACATGTCCATGTGGATCCCATAAAAGTAATGCCACCATATCTTTAATGCGAACACCACCGCGGCCAACTGGAGATCATCGGTCGGGTAATTATTTTCGTGAACCTTTAACTATCGAGAGGCATATGTTATTACCTTCCCATGCTGCATCAACACGCATCCCAGTCCGACCCTCGAAGCATCACAATATACAACAAAGCCATTTGTACCCTCGGGTAAAGTCAACATTGGTGCTGAAGTGAGTTGGGTCTTCCTGGTCAATGGGGCCGCAATTGATGAAAATCCCTCAACAAATCTTTGGTAATAGCTTGTCAGGCCCAAGAAACTCCGAATTGCTGAAGGACTCACCGGTCTAGGCCAATTCTTCACTGCCTCGATTTTATGAGAATCTACCTTTATTCCCTCGCCTGATACTACATGGCCCAAAATGCTACCGAGTTCAACCATAACTTGCACTTGCTAAACTTGGAATACAACTGACGATCCTTGAGGGTTTGAAGCACCACTCTCAAATGAGCGACATGCTCCTCCTCGCTCCGGGAGTATATAAGGATGTCATCAATGAAGACAATCATGAACATGTCTAGATACGACTTGAACACTCTGTTCATCAGGTCTATAAAGGCTGCAGGAGCATTGGTTAGTCCAAATGACATAACTACAAACTCACAGTGGCCATACCGGGTTCTAAAGGCTGTCTTTTTGGATATCACACACTCGAACTCGGAGATGATGCTACCCAGACCTGAGATCTATCTTCGAGAAACACCTGGCACCCTGGACCTGGTCAAATAAATCATCAATCCTGGGAAAGGGGTACCTGTTCTTGATAGTGACCTTATTCAAATACCGATAATTAATACACATTTGAAGGGATCCATCCTTCTTTCGAACAAAGAGAACCGGTGCACCCTATGGAGACCTGCTCGGTCTAATGAAACACTTATCCAACAAGTCCTTCAACTGTTCTTTTAACTCTTTTAGCTCGGCTGGATCCATCCTGTAAGGAGGAATTGAGATAGGTTGCGTATCGGGCAATAGATCAATACCAAAATCAATTTCCCTCTCTGGAGGAATATCTGGAAAATCATCAGGGAAAACATTCGGATATTCACACACCACTGGAACTGACTGAATAGTCGGGGTCTCGGACACTACATACTTAACCATAACTAGGTTATACATGCAACCTTAAAGATCATTTTCCTAGCTTTAAGGTATGAAATAAAGCGACCTACAAGTACCGCTGAACTACTCCTCCATTCTAAAGTTGGTTCACCCGAAAAATGGAACTCCACTGCTCGGGTTCTAAAGTTAACCGAAGCATAACATGGAAATAACCAATCCATGCCTAGAATAATATCAAAATCAGTCATAGCTAATTTTACTAAGTCCACAGAGGTGACCTTATGCAATACTATAATGGGGAAACCTCATATACCCGCCTAGCTACAACTGAATCACTGACCGGAGTAGACACAGAGAACGGTTATTACAAAATTTCAGGGCTAACTCCAAAGATACTAGAAATGTAAAGGGTCAGAAAAGACAAAGTAGCTCCTGGATCTAACAAAACATAAGCATCAATATGGAAGACTTGCAACATACCTGGGACCATATCTGGCGAAGCCTCCTGCTCCCGGCGAGGCACTGGGGCATAAAACCTATTTTGGCGCTGACCACCTGTTGAACTAGTGGAGGCACCCTCCTGAGGGGGTCGTGCTACCGGTGCGGTAGAAATGGCTACAGGGCAATCTATGATCTTGTGTCCGGGTTTTCCACACCTAAAACAAGCATCTGCACAGACTAGGCCCCTCCCCGGATGATTCTTGCTGCACTTTGCACAAACTGGAAAAGTCTGCTCCACCTGCATGCTACCATGATCCCTCGAGCCTATAGCCCTGCTCCTATGGTCTCCTATGAACCTGGATGGCATGCTGGACAATGATGGAGCTGGAACAATAGAACTGTGTTGGGTCTGCTGATGTGGTCCACCTCTGGACCTGGCCTGAGACACCCCGTAGCTGTCGATCCTGGCCCTCTTGGCCTATCTATGCCTTCTGTAGACTGAATCCATTTACTGAGCATGCAATACAATATGGGGAGAATCAATGTCCCGGTGAAGCATGGAGATCTGGCAATCCTTGTCCAAGTAATCTGCTACTCCATGGAAAAAATGGCTCACCCGAGCCTGCTGATCCACCACCAACTCCGGAGCATATTTTGATAACCGAGTGAATTCCAATGCATACTCCTGGACAAACATGTTATCCTGCTTCAAATTCACAAACTCGGCCGCCTTGAGCTCCCTCATCTCCTGAGGGAAGAATCGATCCATGAATGCAGTGTGAAACTTATCCCAACCTATCAGGCCTGCACCTGCCATCCCGGTATCTCTCCATTTCTTAAAACATATATGTGCTACCCCCTTTAGTTGGTAGGAGGTCAAGTCAACGCATTCCCTATTGTTCACCCCTATAACCTGGGTGATCTTCAGAATCTCCTCAATGAAATCATGTGGATCCTCATCCACCCTTGACCCCGTGAACTACGGAGGGCTCATCTCAAGAAATCCCTCACCATAGCTGTCACTGCATTACCATTCTGAGAGAAATGAGCCACTATCTGATTCATGACCTGGGCAGTCATGGCCTATGCCAACATCTGAATTGCTTCCCTAAACTCGGCGTAGGCAGCTGGCTCTAGTACACGCTCCTCATGAACGGGTGGAGCTAGCTGATTCTCACCATCATAGGCACCCTCATGATCATTTCCATTACCCTTTATCCTGGCGTTTACTCGACGTGGAAGCATGATTCTACAAACGCGAATAACACGAATTAGAAGAGTAAAGGACGTTTATCGCACGACATAGATCATGAAAGAAGGGAACATTTCCTAAATGTCTAGTTCCTCTCCGTCATAAGTGTGGTGTGCTTCACACCCATGAAAAAGACTCTAATTAATGCGACTTTCAGACTCCCTAGGAAAGTTCAAAACCTATGGCTCTGATACCAAGTTTGTCATGACCCAAACGTACACCTGAATCATAGACATGGGACAAGAAGCTCCGAGAGTCCCTAAGTTGACCTATGGCATGAGCATACATCTAATTCAATCAAATGAGCGGAAGACTTAACATAAAGAATGCAATCATGACATAGCATAAGGGAAAATAAGTACAAGACTTATACAATATGGCGAAATACAACTCGTAGTCTGATAAGCTCCTAAACATGAAGGCCGTATTGATGGGAAAACTAAGCAACTAATCCAACATCTAGAATCTAAAAGAAATGACATAAGGGATGACATACATCCCTTGAAACATGAGGACTCACCAAGTGCGCTGAGAGAGAATCTGAAACTATCTACGGGTGAGGATGAGCCTGAGAACTGGGACCTGTATCATGAAATGATACAACATAAAAAGTATGCGATCAATATGTGGAACGTACTAAGTATGCAAGGTAAGTAGAATGGACATTTAAAACATGTATAAAGTTCATAAATGATCATAAGAGTCGGACATCGTGCTCGTATCATAAATTATAATAACACATCATATGGATCAAGGTTTCAAAAGATTCACAACATAAACATAGTCATAGTCACAATAGAAGAGGTTTTATTAACATAACTTGAGCCAACATACATAATCATATCATGCATAAATCACGAGGAACAGTAGGAGATTCTCTTAACCAACATACCCTATATGAGCACACATGAAGCCTGACTTGTAACGCAAGGGTAGAACTGTACAAGTGTGATATCACCATGAAAAGGGCCATACGAACATGAAAGGGGTCCTAACATACCTATGGTGGCATGTAGTTCATGAGATTCGAGGCTTAACCTGAGCCCCGAACCTACTCGGTGTTCGATACTACTCCCAAAACATATATAGTGCTCATAATAATACGTACAGGAGTTCATGGGATAGTTAAATCATAATAATCATAAACATTATTGAACATATGTGATCTATCCATGACATGAGGCCCGTGAGTCGGCCAAAAACATAATTCATGATTAATATGATTCATGCATACTTGTAAATCATGCATATAACTTGATTTTCATAAAAGCATAATAGATAACATAATAAATTCATAATTTAAATCATAATTCATGCTGGGCTTGTCAAGAGCATTAATGGATAAATGATCATAAATCGATTCATCATGGGGCATGCATAATTAAGCTTAATTGCTTAAAAAATCAAAATCAATATTATTATAATCAATTTAAATCTCAAAAGATCATCAAAATCCATAGATTATGATAATATTTCAAAATCACAAAATCCATAATTA
>JACEIK010006118.1:21804-55209 GCA_018107945.1 Datura stramonium
CCATGAGTTTTTAATAATTTATAAGTAAAATCATAGAGTAGGAGCATGGGTGTGGAAAAAATCACCCATTGATGACCTTAAATACCTGGGATTATCAAATCCTAACTTTCCTTAGAAGCCCAAGAGTGAAATTGGAAGAATTGAAGAGAAAAGCTTACAATTCCCTTAGATCACCTCTCAATATCTTTGCATGCATGAATGAGAGTTTAGAATAGATCATTCTCTTAAAAAACTAGCTTTCCCAAACAAAAACAATGTAGTTTAGGGCCTTAGGAATTTAGAAATTACGAAAACACCCTTACTAAAAATGCAGAAATTCTTGGTTGCCAGTCCCCACGAGGGACCTCACGAGTCGTTGCCATGGGGCACGACTCGTGGTTGGGATCCATGATGTCTACTGCCCAAACAAGCTCAGGGGACCCCAAAAATCGTGGTGGCTGACCACGACTTGTGGTCACCACCCGCGGTCCTTACTACCTCAAATCCCTAGCCATGTATTCCATCCTCTCCACGTGTGACCTCACGAGTCGAGAGGTCTGACCATGACTCGTGGTCACCCCCGTGGCCTCCCAATACTCTACCAAACCCATCCTATCCACGAGTCGCTTCACAACTCGTGGTCCCACCTAACGAGCCACCTCACGAACCGTCCTGTGACCTGGTGCGAATTTCCAATTTTTTCTCCATTCTGGCTCCCGGGTTTGATCCTTGGGTTCCCGGGGTATAACAACTTGTCCCAGCAAATCATCAACTAGATGGATATCAAACATAGAATTGATTTCAGACTTTTAGATGTTTTAAACTTAATGTTTCAGTTTTAGTTTTCATAAATGTTTTATGATAATATTGCAATGTTTCCGCTATGCATGTTGTATTCAGAATACCAGTGTATGATAGACCAGGGGTTGACTTGGGGTTACTTGTGAGTTGAAGTACCATTTCCCATCCAAGGTTTAGACTCGGGGCGTGAAAAAGAATGTCCTCGAAGGATGAGGACTCATCAAGAAGGGACTGAACTGGACTAATATGGGAGCAGGATTAACGACGCGGCTAAGTTTGATCACCCGAGTCTATATCAGGAAATGATATAGCATAGACTATACAGTTAGTTCATTGAATGTACTGAGTATGCGAGGTAAGTAAAACAAGCTAATAAAATGCATTAATATTTCACGAGAGTAGGATGTTTCAACATGAAGTAATAATCATAATTTAAACATAAGGGCTTAAGACTTTCAAACTCATTCATAAAGTAGACATAAATATGTTCATAAGATAAATCTTGTAAAACATAGCTTGAGCCAAATTATCATAACCATAAACATGCATAAATTCATAAGGAATAGTGGGAGGATTCATCATAACTGACACCATCATGATAGATCTTACATGATGCCCCAACTATCTCGCTCAAGTGGGTAGAGCCGCCCTAAGCTTGCCAAAGCAAGGGACGATAACATGGAGTGATATCACTAATGAGACCCCGTAGGGTTAAATATAAATATATCCTACGTTGGCATGTAGTTCTGAGTCCTGGGTTTTTGGAACCCCCGACCTACTCGGTGCTATGTACTACTCCCTAAAACATGCATATGGCTCATATTGTAACCTTGAAGCATACTTGACGTACATGGCCAAAAAATCATAAGATACATGAACATGCTTGAAAATACGTGAACTAGCCATGAAAGAGGCTAGTGATTTGGCCATGAACATAAACATGATAATTGTAAAAGCTTTGCATACTTGAGAAAGTCATCATACTTGAAATTCGTAAATTAATGAAAAGTTCTTGTATAAATCATACATCATGATCATAACACATAACTCAAAACTTGAAAGTTTATATCATAAGAAAATCATGGATTTCATTAGAAAGGAATTTAACCCTAGAAGTTCATAATCATACTTGTAATTTAGGAATCGAAATTTCATAGAAGTCTTAGTAGGAATATAAAACCCTAATCATAGAATCATCAATTTTATCAAGATAGCTAATCCCGTAGATGAATTATAGAGGGATTTAACAACACCTAATATAGCCCTAGAAATTAAAATTTAGGGCATGGGGAATGAGAGATTATGATTTCGATTGAAGGAGGGGCATGAGGGTTGAAACACCCCTCATTGACAATCCCAACATACCTTGGTTCACTGATTCCTGGGCTAAGGCTGAACATGTAAGCAATTTACTTAGGCAATCCATGGGTATCTTTCAATAGCACCATAGGTGTCAGTCTACTTCAATTTTGTCAAAATGAAGAGAACTTCCTTCTACCCAATTGCTTGTTTGCCAATTTGAAATTCAACCTATGTCTAGGAGAACTCATTAAAAAAGGTTTATACCTTAAGTCATTGTTGATTGATGCTAACCCAATATAATTTTTCTATTTCAAGCCTAATAAAGATAATTGGGCAGGATTGGATGACTCTCTTTACCAATCACACGTTATAAAGAAAAAATCAATCAAATGTTCATAAGCCCAAACTCAATTTTAACAAATTGGGATCATTAGGGCGCACAACCCATTGAGTTCACAACCCTACATCTGGGTTTAGTTACCCATAGCTAGAAAAAGAAGAAATGAAAAGTAATAAGACAGTCATACCAAAAGGAATTGAAACCTTAAATAGATGAATAAAAATCTTCAATTACAATCGAGACTACAGTCTACTTTAAAACTAGGCTAAAATTAGCTAAGTTCTACTCTCTACACTAAATATGAATTGAATAATGTAAAATGTATCTAAAAATTATAAGAAAAATGTATTTACACTATGTCCCAAAAAACCCATTTCATTCAAACATCGGAGTGCCCGATGGGCAGGGACGACCGTGGTTTGAACCATCTTTTAATTTTCTGCTTCTACCCCTCAACTTGTGGTCCTTTGAAAGACAGACCTTTCTTTAAAAACACACTTTGTACATTGATCCTTATTTTAGAAATCCCATTCTTCCAAGCTTGGGTAAAATCTTCAACTGACAGGCTGTCCTTTTGGAAGATGGTCCATCCTTCTAACCGTACTTAACAAACACATTTTATTGGGTTTCTGGAATCTG
This sequence comes from Datura stramonium, assembly GCA_018107945.1. Taxonomy (NCBI): domain Eukaryota; kingdom Viridiplantae; phylum Streptophyta; class Magnoliopsida; order Solanales; family Solanaceae; genus Datura; species Datura stramonium. The sequence continues at coordinate 24,866 of JACEIK010006118.1, forward strand.
CAGCTAGGAAGGGACGAACTGAGGTGCAGACCATCTTTTAGATAGACAGTCCATATGTTGCCTCATCTTTTGAGTAGTTTTGTGACCTAAACTCCTTTCTTCTTTCAATTGCTTAGGTTCTTGAAACATAGCACAATAAGGTTAGTTTCTACTTAGTTTAATTGCTAAAGACATGTAAAATGCTATGAAAAAAAGTAAAGATGTGTCACTAATCCCCGATACATCAACACCCCTAACTTAAATCATGTTCTTGTCCTCAAGAAAACCAAGAAGAAAAACTACACTTGTAATGCCCCGGAAACTCAAGGACTAGATCCGAGACTTAAATTAGAAAATCTAGAAATTTGCAGAAATTATCATAGAATGACTCACCTAATGGGTCGTTCGGAGATCTAATGACTCATTAGATTAGTCGTGGGAAGGAGGAATGATATAGGATAAGGGAGAGGTAGTGTACCCAATGGAAGACCTCACGAGTTGTGGTCAAACTCCATAACCCGTTAGGCCATTCATGAGTAGGTCAGGTCAGGAATTAATTTATTGGGCAGTGTACTAGACGGATGGTGACCACGAGTTGTGGTAACTAGTAACAACTCGTTAAGTCCCCCATTACCAGCCCTAGTCAATTGTTAGGAAGTTCACCTAACGAGTGTCACCATAAGTCGTGGTCATTGACCACGACCCGTTAGGTCACTCGTTAGGGCCAGCTGACAATTTTTCCCTGTGACTTTTTAAGGGCTATTTAGTAATTATTATTCTCCAAAGCTTTAAACTACGTCATTTTGGACGTAGTTTCAAACTTATTAGAGGGTTTGGACAGTTCCTCCCCTCATTCCAATGTTAAATCTCAGAAATTTCATTAAAGAGTCCCTCAAGAAAACTCTCAAGCAAGCTGAGGGTTGTGCTCCATTGCAGCAGTTCAAGACTTCTTCTCTGAGAGATTTTTAGACAGGTACGTGGGAATTCAACCACTGGGCTACACTGGGCCACCAGTAGCTGGTCAGCGGGCGTNCTTCTTCTCTGAGAGATTTTTAGACAGGTACGTGGGAATTCAACAAGGGAATTGTCCTTCCATTGTGTCCCCCAAAACCCTCTCATCATTTCTCTATTAATTTTAGCCCTAAGCTTTTGAAAACGAGGAGATTACTTGTTGTTTTTCGTGAATTTCACATAGAATGATATCCTTGCTTATTATTGATATGATCTCCATCAATTTTTACCTGAATTGTTGATATTCTTGTCAAAGTGAATTTAAGCCCTAACTTTTTGAGTAAAGACAATTTGTGTATTAAATTTCATCTAGTTATTTGGGCTAAATTTTCTAGCATTTCTTATTGTTTATATGTTGAGTAAATACTCTATTGATAAGAATGATTTTATCCATGTCGGATAAGATTTCTTTAATTCTTGAAATTTTGCCATATTGTGGAATTCCCGTGCTGTTGGAATGAGTTGGATTCTCTATTAGTTGCTTAGTAGTTCAGCTCAATTAGAACGTAGAACCTCTTCAGAACTTGTCAACTGATCAGTTTGACTTCAGTCTTTCCCTGAGGTGTCAGTGGTGCCTCCCAGTTATCAGAATTAGATTCAGAATCCAGTTTATTGGTCCATTAGGCGGTCATGACACTTTAGATATATAGCTCCGACTAGCCTCAAGACCTCAGTTTAGATTAAAATTTGTTCTTAGACAGTTACAACGTTTCTAGATAAGCAGCTCTAACCAGTCTAGAACCCAGTTTCACGTGGCTATATGTCGGTTATAGACTCTCCCACTAGTCAGTCCAGTCCAGTCTATAATAAACAACTCAGTTCATTTCCAGTTGTATCAGTTTAGTTCAGTTCATTCCAGTATCTCAGACTCAGAATTTTCAGACTCAGGGCATGTCTTTGACCATCAGACAGGGTTACCTTGACCATTTCAGTTTACAGTAGTAGTTTAGTTTAGTTCACTTGTTGGTCATCGCATGTCATTTCAGTTTAGATTTTGTATTCTGTTATGTTTTCCCCCACTTACTCAGTTCATTCAAAGTACTGACACATACTTTTATGCTGTATCATTTCATGATACAGCTGCAGGTTCCCAAACTCAGCAGTGTTAGTCGCCACAGTGAGATCCTCCTCAGCTGCAGTTGAAGTGTGAGTCCTCATTATTCGAGGGCCTTATTTTGTTTTCTTACAGTTAGATTACAGATTTATTTTAGACTTAGAGTTAGCTGGGGGCTTGTCCCAGTAACTCATCAGTTAGAAGGCTTTCAGACTACAGATGTTCAGATTTCATGTTTTAAGTCTTATCTTAAATTTCATCAAAATGTTTTTATGTTATTACTTCAAAATTTTCGCTGTGCATGTTTTACTCAGAAATACCAGTGTATAATAGACCAGGGGTTGACTTGGGGTCACTTGTGACTTCAAGTACCGTGTTACGCCCAGGGTGTAGGATCGGGGTGTGACAACCCTATACCAAAATAATGTCCCGAGCTCACAACTTATCATGACTAGGGTGGTTTCCAACAACAACTACCAACACATAAAATTCAATTAAGCCAACCCCTCCATCAATCAAAAAAAAATTTTCTCGCAACCATTTGAAATAAGCATGCAACCTCCACTTATGACATTATCTTAACATGCGCAAACCCAAATTGGAGAAGTGAAACATGCTAGCCATTCAAATCCACACGCCCTCACAAGGAAAATGTCCTCTTTTCTGAAGTAATGGCAACACATACAACAGGACAAACAAGATCAAGAGAGAAGAGAAATGCATTCACTCTAACAAAGAATTTTACAAGATAAGTCACAACTATCATATGCTTGCCCATTTACTTAAATGCCTCTCTTTTCGGATGTTCGAGTTGAGATCACATATGGAATTTCTAATCTTATAATGAAGGTTAAAGGGCTGTTAGGGTACAATTTAGGCTCTTAGTAACTCACTTACCCTCCTTGACCACTTCATCACTTTTCACAACATTTTCACCTTTTTGATCCCTTCTTTTCATTCCACCTTTATTTTGGCATTTTCACACCCCAAGTTGTTTTTGTGAGCTCACTTCATTTTTCTTTTTTCCTCTTTTACCTTTTCCTTTTTTTCCCTTTAGCTCATTACTCCATCACACCTTGGCATATTCTCATACCACATTTTTTGGCCTATCTCTTTGTTTCCTTTCTTATCACCCTCAACTTACACTTTTTGCTCATTTTTCATTTCTTTTCAAGCGTCAAGGAGGATGGGTTCAAAAGAGGATCAACTTTAGAATTGACTTTGGCTTTTATTGCGGTTGATCCATAAAAGAGTCAAAGGCTCAAAGAGGGAGATTAGGGATTCATGTATCATTTGATAGGTCTCTTTAGGCATAAGTGGCTTGTGAAGCACAAAGAAGGCCTAAGCTCATCTCTACAATCCATAGTCAATCTTAGATTCTAGCACAAGTAGCAAGGCAAGTTCTAGAGTGTTATCAAAATAAGTGATCAAATAATTTTTATCTTCACACATTGGCACGTGGATGTAAGAATTAATAACCCACCACTCTCACTTAAGGACACATTGCCAACCAATCGTACCACAAATGGACATATACAACTCAATATCAAATAGTTATGGCAAAAAAATTTAAGGGGGGCATTGTTTTCAAAAATCAGCTCAAGTATGCATATAGGTAAATTTCCACTACCACCTAAGTAAAACATAATTTATTTACCCTAAGAAGACTCAACAAAGTAGGCTGGTGCTCTTAAGAATGTCGTCTAACTGTCTATCATCAGGCCCATACACTATGACGCATAACTACTTTTATTGTGCCAGATTCAATAGAATGTAAGCATCCCGGGAAAGAACCATGGCTAAGAAAACCAAGGAGGGCTCTTCACTATAAAAGAAAATAGAAGTTAATCTAAGAAAGAAAAAGAAGATGCTATACTGAGACAACTGTGAAAATGGACCAACTTGGATCATAAACACACATCAATAACTCATCAAATACACATAGCTATACAAATTTGAGTTTTGAGATAATTGAACATTATACACACATCCTACATCCAAAATATCCACTCCCACCTAAAAAGAATGTAGTGTCCTGATGTGCCATGGTTTTACGACACTTTTAAATGCTTAAAATCAAGTGAATATGCATGCACTTAGGTACATTATAGGGATATGATGAGTTTCAGTAGTTTTGCAGGTATAACAAACTATGGGAGTTGGAAATGATAAAAGAGTTGAAAAAGGGCTCATAGGCAGCAGAGGAGTCTTACAACGGACCGTTGGTTCTTACCATGAGCCATTCCAAGCAGCCGTAGGATGAGATTTAGAAAAATGGAGAAAATCAAGGCTAAACAACGGCTGAAACCCACGACCCGTATGAGCCTACAATGAACCGTACTATTCAATTATGGGTTGGATTCAGAATAAGTGTTACCGGAAGCTGTATTCAACGGATGGGAAAGACGGGCTTTACATTCAAAGAACGATTCATCCTGATAGCTCGTGCAGTGTGAATATAAAAACATGTCCTGGAAGCCTGGAATCAACAGAGGAAATCAACAGCTCGTATGTTCTCATAACGAGCCATTGTATGTGCCAGACCCTGAAAACGAGCCATTGTATGTGCCAAACCCTGAAAAGAGCTAGGTCCAGATGAAACAACGAAGCATCCAATGGGCCGTTCAAACATCCAACATACCGTAGTATCTACTGACATCAAAATCCATTTTTTTTGTTTAGAAAAGAATTTTATTTTTGTCTATAAATAGAATTTGTAGGTTTCTTTTACCAGTTATGAATTTTTACCATACTTTTAAGGTTGTTGTTCGATATTGAAGTTCAAGAAACAAATTTTGTAATTTTGTTCTTAGATTTTGAGATTCAAACAATCTTTGATTATTGATTCGTGTTGTTTATTGATTAATTCAAGAAATGTGATTTCATCTACAATACTTGTAAGTTTATAATTATGATTCTACTACGATTGTTAATTATAATTCTTCATGCATGAGTAGCTAAATCCCATAACTAGGATGGTGAGAACAATGATGAATTAACAAACATAGGCTACATACATAATGATTATTGAATGGGGTGTATGCATGTATTGTTCTTCCCTTCTTTTTAATTGCTTCTTAACGGTCACGAATGCCAGAAATTACCTTATTCTTACTCACCGGGCCAAGGGTAATGAATGGAAAAAGGATTTAATAATGGATATTTGGGACTATCAACCCTCATCTAATATCTTAACCTTGTCCAGGAATAGTTATTCTGATATCTAAGGTTACGGTAAGTCAAGTTTACACCTGCATATGGATCAAGTTGCGTGGTGATAACCATTTAATTAGGGGACCAACCATTTAGGTGAATTTAACTTACCGATATTGCATGCTAAGCACCAGAAGAGATCAATAGTATCAAATACAATTAATTATAACTAAGAATCTACTCACTGCTAAATACTATTTTAAAATTATTTCTTGTTACAAACCTCCCCCATAGGAAATAAGTAGACTAATAGTAATAGTAAACACATTAACCGAGGTACTCACCATATTCCTCATGGGATTCAACCCAACCCTTGTTGAGTTTTATATTTGAACATCAACCACTTTATATCTCATCTAGAGTTATAATTTGGGTGACATTTAATTTTGGTGCCATTACTAGGGAATATGACTTAGGATTTAGTTAATTGTATTTGATTTGCTATTGGTCCTTATTTTCATTTAATTTTTCTTTGTTGTTTTTTTTTCTTTCTATGTCTCAGGTTTGTGAATTGCCAGTACACAGAGCCAAGGAAAGCCCCTTGTTCCAATTATCACGAAATTGAGCAAACTCTAAGAAATATAAGGAAAATGGCCAATGTCCACGGGCAAGAGATAGTTAAAGAAGTAACAACCCAGATGTTGGATGAAGAATAGGCTCATGCACGAGAATGAGAGGAAGCTAGGCTTACTGAAGAGAAACGCCAAGTTATTGATGCTGAGCGAGCTAGAAGGAATAGAGGTCCAAAACAGCAGAGGCATCGATACTTTGATGACAATGATGATGTTGATATTGATGAGGCCGATGCAACTGGTGCTATTGTTCCTCCCATTTTTCCTGCTAGGGCAAAGTTTAAAATTACAAGTGCAATGATCCAATTTCTCTACATAAAGGAGATATTTGCAGGTCATGCTACTTATGATGCACTTACTCACTTGAGGAATTTTATGGGTATTTGCAAGTCATAAGAACAAGTAGGGGTGAGTCTGGATGCAATTTGGCTGAGGTTATTTCCCTTTTCACTAGGGAGTGAGGGAATGTTGTGGTTGGCTAAGTTGCCAAATGATTCTATTACTACATGGAGGGAACTTAAAAGGGCTTTTCTAGAGATATTCTTTCCACCTTCCAAAGCATTGTAGCTAAAGGATGAGCTATACAACTTCAGACAGTTGAATTCTGAGGCACTCCATGAGACTTGGTTGCACTTCAGTAGAATGCTAAAGGAGGTGCCCATCCACAGAATCCTAGATAATACATTATTGGAGAAATTTAATAGGTCTCTGAGTGCTAATACAAAGACGATGGCTGATACTATCTCCGGTGGAAAATTCATGAGTCACACCTTTGCTGAGGATGTTGAGGTACTTGATGGGATCACTAAAACCAATCGTGCATGGAACACAAGAGAGGTAGGGGTTCCTGCTAGTACTTATGTGGTAGGTATGTCTATAGAGTAGAGAAGAAAATATGAATAGAGATATCATGATATTGTTGAGATTAAAATCACGATGAGTCTCCTTTCCAAGCATATTATGGGAGCTGGGATAGAAAAGGTAAATCAGTTGGTTCTCAAGGTAAAGCCCAAAGGAAAGATGGTGGAGAGTCAGAGTCTGAGGAGGAAGAAAATTAGTTGAATGATCAAGGGGCGGGTTTTCAGACTAATTCGCAAGGTTCTAATCAAGACTCTTGGTGCCAAGGTCAAGGGAACCAAGGTTGGAGCTATTATAGGGACAATAATTAAATTGGGCCCAGTACAGAGATAGGAGTAGAGGTAGAGATAATGGTGACTGGAAAAAGCGTGATGGGTACAAGAATGATATAAGTGGTCTATATGTTCCTCCAAGAAACCGCGAAGTAGAGTCTAGTGGGTGTAGGATGGAAGATATGTTAGCCAAAGTCTTGAAAGATGAAGGCAACTAATGGCCATTTTAAGGAGCTTTGCGTAGATATCTCTGGGATGAACCAGTAGGTAGAGTCATATACCATTGCTATTAAGCAGATTGAGAAATAGTTTGGTCAGATAGCTGTTGCTATGAAATAGAGGTAGAAGCACACTTTTTAATAACACTGTAGAACCCGAAAAATGACAGTCATTTTATGGCTGTTACTAGTAGAAGTTGAAAGGTGATAGTGGATCCTCCTATGCCAATTTTGGTTGATGAGACAATTGAGCCTGAGTTGATTGATGATGATAAGGTCTCCGATTCTGAATATCAGGTCAAAGTTGAGGATACAGCTGCAAAGACAACTCCTAGTATTGAAAAGAAGAGTGTGTCTGAAAAAGGGAAGAAGAAGGAGGTCCCTCAAAATTTGACTACTATTCCTAGACCTCCTACACTTTTTCCACAGAGGTTGAAGAAAAAGGCCGAAGAAGAGAAGTATCAAAAATTTATTTTTATGCTAAAATAATTATCTATGAACATCCCTTTAGTTGAGGCACTTGAGCAGATACCTGGCTATGTGAAATATATGAAGGATCTTGTCACTAAGAAGTGGACTGTGAGTTTTGAGTCTGCAGATAGTTTGCGCCATTGTAGTGCAATAGCATCTCAGTCTCTTGTATAGAAAAAAGAAGACCCTAGAGTGTTCACCATACCATTTGCTATTGGAGCTCTCAATTTTGCTAAGGCTATATGTGATCTGGGAGCTAGTATTAATCTTATTCCTCTATTAGTGTTCATACATTTGGGCTTGGGAGCCCCCAAACCGACTACAATGCAGCTTCTGATGGTAGATCGTACGGTAAACAATCCGGAAGGAATTGTTTATGCTGCTCTAGTGAAGGTTGAGTCCTTTATATTTTTGGTCGATTTTGTTATTATTGACCGTAAGGTGGATTTTGAGGTCCCCGTTATCTTGGGGCAACCATTCCTTGCCATCAGTCGTGCTCTTGTAGACATGGAAACTGGACAACTGAAGTTCCGGTTAAGTAATAAAGAAGTGACTTTTAATGTGGGCTAGACTATGAAGCAGCCAAATGATATGCAGGTTGTCTCAGTGATTGATATTGCGAAGGATGAGCTTCCAATTGATGCCTATTGCGTATTGAGGATCTAGCAGCAGTGTTTATGAATATTGATGCTGATGAGATAATGGGGGCGATGAGATAGTTAATGCACTTGCCGGTATGTAGTCATACACTTATGCTCCAAAAATGATTGATCTTGATTTGAAGAACTGTGTAACCCCACTGACCAAGACATCTAAAGAGAAGTCTCCAGTCTTGGAGCTCAAGGTGCTCCAATCTCATTTATGATATGTATTTTTGGGAGCCAAAAACACATTATCGATCATTGTAGTAGTAGACTTGGTGGAATGGAAAGTGGAGGTTTTGGTCTCCGTTCTGAAGAGGTACAAGAAGGCCATTGGATGGTCCATAAAGGATATTATTGGGATCGCACCAGGTATTTGCACACATAAGATCCAGCTTAAGCCAGACTGTATTCCGAGTATTGAGAATTAGCGTAGGTTGAATCCACCTATACAAGAGGTGGTCAAGAAGAAGATTATTAAGTGGTTGGATGCAAGTGTGGTTTACCATATTGCAAACAGAAAATGGGTAAGCCCAGTTCAATGTGTGCCAAAAAAAGATGGAATCGTTGTGGTTCCAAATTCTAATAATGAACTCATTCACTAAGGCTAGTCACAGATTGGAGAGTATGCATGGACTATTGAAAGCTAAACCATTGGATGCAAAAACATTCGCAATGCCATTCATGGATCAGATTCTAGACCAATTTGTAGGAAGGGGGTGCTATTGATTTCTTGATGGTTATGGGGGGTACAATCAGATCTCCATAGCCCCCAAATATCAAGAGAAAACCACCTTCACCTGCCCCTATGGGATGCTCACCTTTAAGAGGATGCAGTTTGGGTTATGTAATGCACCCGCCACTTTTAAGCACTGCATAATGTCTATATTCTCTGACATGGTGGAGGGTTCCATTGAAGTTTTTATGGATGATTTTTCGATGGTGGGTGATTCTTTTGATGATTTCTTAGCTCATTTGAGCAAGGTGTTGTAGAGGTGTAAACAGACCAACTTGGTGCTTAATTGGCAAAAGTGTTATTTCATGGTCAAGGAAGGTATTGTGCTTGGCCATAAGAATCTGCGGCTAAGGGCATTATGGTGGACAGGGAAAAGATTGATGTAATAGCTAGTTTACCACCTTCGATTTCTGTAAAGGATGCTCGAAGCTTTTTAGCCATGTGGTGTTCTATCAGAGGTTCATCAACGACTTCTCAAAGATTTCACATCCCTTGTGCAAGCTACTTGAGAAAGTGGTGAATTTTGTACTTGATGATGCATGCTTGAAGGCTTTTGAGTGCTTGAAGGATTGGTTGACTACTGCTCCTATCATAGTTGCACTTGCCTGGTCCTTACCATTTGAGGTAATGTGCAATGCTAGCGAAGTGGCCCTAGGTGCTGTTTCGGGCCAAAGGCGTGACAAGACTTTTCATCCAATTTATTATGCTAGGAAGGCACTCAATGCAGCCCAGAAAAATTACACCATGACTGAGCAAAAGTTGTTGGCTGTGGTGTTTGCATTTGAGAAGTTTCGAACTTACTTTCTTAGAACTAAAGTGATAGTTCATGAAGACCATGCATCTCTGCGATATTTGATGGCAAAGAGAGATGCCAAACCATAGTTGATTAGATGGGCACTGTTGCTGCAAGAGTTCGAGGTAGAAGTTAAGAACCCGAAGGGGATCGAAAATCAGGTAGCGGATCCCTTATCAAGATTAGGGGCAAATGCAGCACTTAGAGACGAGCTTGATATAGATGACACATTACCTGACAAGTAGGTTTCTGTTGCACTACAAGATCTCATCCCATGGTTTGCAAACTTTGCTTATTATCCGGTGAATGATGTGGTACCTGAGGATTTATCCTTCCACTAGAGAAAGAATTTCATGTTTAATGTGGAAGTTTTCTTGGATGAGCCATACTTATTACGCATTTGTGCTGATGGGGTAATCTGGAGATGTGTGCCCGAGATTGAGATGTTGAGCATATTAGAGGCTTGTCACTCATCTCCTGTTGGGGATCATCACCGCGGGATCTGCACAACCCATAAAATTCTGCAATGTGGGTGCTATTGGCAAACTAATCACCAAGACGCACATGATTACTCAAGGGCATGTGATGCTTGTCAAAGGCAAAGAGGCATATCGCGAAGGCATGAGCTCCCTCTCACTCCCATTCTTGTTATTGAGCTATTTGATGTCTGGGCCATTGACTTCATTGGCCCATTTGTGAGCTCGAATGGGATGATGTACATACTTGTAGCTTTGACTATGTATCAGAATGGATGGAGGCAGTTTCGCTTCCTAATAATGAAGTTAAGAGTGTCACAGCATTCTTGAACCGGAATATTTTCTCCAAATTTGGGACTCCTAGGGAAATCATTAGTGATGGGGGTTCACACTTTTGCAATCACTTGTTTTGGACATTGCTTGAGAAATATGGGATGAAGCACAAGGTAGAAACTGATGTCGCCTAAGCGCACGTGGTCGTCAAGTAATATAGCACAGTGAAGTCTTGATTATCAATCCGTCAGAGACGTGTCAGATTAATCATTTAAGGTTAACACTTTAATTCACTACTCTAACAAAAAATAGATAAAAATGGGGAGTGGCTTGAATATTACACTACTAAAGTTGAAATGTAAATTAACTAACGAACTAAAATTGTTTCAAAAGTGTTTGTAATTAAAATGATGATGTTAATCTAGGTTAATGGAACTTTCGCTTCAAGTTGAGTTTTCAAGACTTGAATATGCTAGATTAATTCTTCTAAAGGTTGTTAAGTCGCAAGTTACTATCCCATTTCATGCCATTCTCCTGAACATCCAAGAACTAACCCATGAACCTTAGCGTCTATATCCCTATGGTCACAATAGAATCATGAGATGACGGTTTTGGCTACTTATATTTAACTAAACAAGGTTTAAGGGTATATTCCTATCCTCACAATGACTTTCATATTGAGTTCAGTCGAGCAAGAGTCTTTGAATACCTATTCTATCCTTACTTTTAACCCTTTTTGTTCCCTCTCCCGAGTTCAAACAAAAGCCAATAGATTTATTCGAAAGGTGATCAATCTAACGAATAAGCAATTAACATAAGTAAGAATAAACAACCTTTAGGAAGAATCAATACTAGCATAAACAAACTATCAAAAATCAACCATTAGCTATGGCTAAAACTGTAGAATAGGAGTTCAGCCACTCATGCTCAAGTGAAAAACCAAAGACATAATCATCATTTGAAATATAAACGATAAATAAAAAGAAGAAAAACCTAAGTACTGAACTTCTTGTCTCTCCACCCAAAAGTTGCGCACAATGATCAATACGATCAAAAGTATGATGTAATATAGCTAAAAAATGACCTAGATGTTATATTTATAAGCAAGGCCTCAAATTACGCTTTTGCTCTCAAGTAATTAGCTTCAAAATCAGCAAAATCTGTCTCAAAATGGGCCTGCTGCGCTGCACCATCTAATGTTCTAGGTTTGGCTTCAAATTCTTCTGAAGTTTTGCTCCGAGCACCCCATGCCAGCCTCTAGACCCTTCTGGCATGCCGCGCTACTCATCTCGCCAAGGTGTTGATCAAATTTTCTTATAAAATCAAGGACCGAGCGCACCACGCCGCGCATAGAACCAACTTTGGTGCAAATTTCTCTAAAGTTTTGAGATTGGCGCGCCACGCCAGCCATATTACCAAGCGAATTTTCGCAAATTCTTCTTTCTTCACACCTTGGGTCATTTTTGAGTCCTTTTTCCTTGGTTTTCTACTCAAGATAACTAAAAACATTTGTCAACTAACAAGACAAACATAAAAATGAATTAAATTATTTCATAAGGATTATAAACTCAAAACAAGGAAAAAGATGGGTAAAAGACATGGAAAATGGCCGTAAGAATATGCCCAACATCACCACCCCACACTTAAACCATTGTTCATCCTCAAACAATCCTCAATTCCATGCACAAACTCATATTTTCTTACCACTTGAAACCTCTATCATTTCTCACTCGACCAACTAGCATAGAGAATATGATTAATTGGCTCATTAGTTTATTGCAATTGACATAAAGCACATATAGAGTTTTCACATTCAAGACTACACAATTTCTATAATCGGGACCAACATGATTAAATATGAAATATGCAACATATAGTACACTTACTTAGACATCTTGCGCCCCTCACTTTTAGTGATGCTCCTCTCTATGATTTCCAATGCAAAACATGGAACATAATAAGAAAAGCACACTCATGCTCACAAATGATGTATCATACATATGTTACATACCATAAGCTTGCCTTTCATGTACATTTAGACTACTTAGTTATTTAAAAGAGACTAATACCATAAGGACTTTTCTTGGTTGTAATGTCAGCTAAGGGATAGGTAGGAATGATTTTTTTTAGTAGTGGCTACCACCCTAAGCACTTTTAAGAAATTTTTCATCTTGCTTGTCCACCACTTTCTCCTTTATTGTTCACCTTTCACTCTACTCACCCTTTTTCTTTTCTTTTCATGCCCCTTTATTCATTACTTGACTGTTGTTTCTGCTTGTATAATCAATAATAATATTCACTATTAAAACTATTTCTTTCCTTGTCCTAGTAGCAAGTAAACAACATATTTTAAGGGCACCCCTTCTTCTTACTTTCTCTTCACTATCCACACAATTTTCTTTCTTTCCTTTCCCCGATCATTGATACATTCGTGGACCTTCACTCTAAAGTCTCAAAGTGTCTAAGACTATATTTTGGATCACAATTCTAGAGGTCACACAAAAAGGGAAGTAGGCTACTTTTGTGGCTAAAGAAAAGAATAAGGCTTATTGCTCAAGGGGGTTAACTAGGAAAAATGTTTAGGAAGGTAAAACAAACATGAAAAACATGGATTTTTCAAAGAAACGCCATAATCATGTCTTGACTCTTTAACAACTAGCCATCCTACATACACTAAGGCAAGTTGTAGATGCTATATTATGTATGAAATACAACAATTAAACTCACCTCTCATGACATCAAGAATCTAGTAGATTTCCTGTAGCTACACATTCATACAATCACATTGAATGACAATTTTCATTATTAAACCATAAGAGTGTCTTGAGTCGAGTTAAAGAACTTTATGTGTCTCTCATGGACTTCTCACTTATGCAATTAAGATGACCACTTAATTGCCTCTAGCTTAGCTTGTAAATGGAATGTCAAAGAGCACACAAATGGGTGATGTTTGACTCAATCCTAATAAAAGTGACTAATTTTCTTTTAAGACGGTCATCATCCATCCATCATCGGGAAGGGTCACTACTCTATGATGACACTAAAATATATTTTTTGACTCTATAATTAAACCAAACAAACTAACCACTAGAGACGAACAAATCATAGAAAAACACTACAAGGCATCATCTAGGTTCACAATCATCATCATTACTATCTATTATATACAAGAGTTAATCAATCATAGATCTACTTCTATACAGAATGAAAACTAACGCTACAACCCACTACAAATTTAGTAAAGAAAGAACGAACAGGAAATCTTTCCTCCACCCTTCACTTAAACAGTTGATTGTCCCTAGTGTACAAATAAATATATCAATTATGAAGAGAAAAATAACTTCCCGAGCCTCTAAGCATAGTAGTCATCATCATCATCATCATCATCATCGCCATTAACCAGCATGTCTCCTATGGTACCATCATCCTCCTCATTATTATCCAAGTCATCAACACCATCAGTCAGCACCGTAGACTCACCATCGTCAAATGACTCCTCAAAAGTCGATCCCACTCTGCACATCAGCATCACATTATCAATGAGTGGGTACTACTCCTCTAGGGTTGACGTCTCCTCATCAGTGGCAAGTTTACCTCTGAGCATCAGCTGTAACTCTAGTATCCCGAACATGTGGTCTCTCCAACTATCATCTTGAACATAGAAATTAGTTGTAGTTACAAGTGGATCTTTAGAGGTGGTAGGCTCCTTAATCTTCATGACATCAATCATCTTCCCGCCAAATGCCCTGCTAGAGGTAGATGAAGATCTGCCTCTTCTTCCTCAATTCCAACCTCTCTCCAAAATGAGTCAGGAGACTGTCATGACAATACTTCCATCTGCAGTTGTCCCTTGACCTCCTCATGTTATCTCTGAGCACCATGCCAAATTGATTGGAAGCCCTTTCATCAATATGTATGCCAACATGATTCGTTCTCTAATGATCTCTGTGATGTGTGTCCTAGGGAGGAGCACGACACAAACAAGCTTTACCCAAACTCTCTCCTCCTTAGTCAAGTAGGAGAACAAGAGTGTAGAGTGAGTGCCATTGTGGTCCCTTGCCCAAAGGGATGATGAATGCTTACCACATAGGGTATGGCAAATGTTGCGGTATGGGGGCTTCTCTAGAAAATTGAAGTACATGGAAGGGTCTACCACAGGTGTACCAAGGAAGACATTGAATGCCCTAGCAATGAAATGAACCACCTGACCCCCTATTTTTACCTTTGTGCTCTCTTTGAAGGAAGTGTCCCAGTTTGCATAAAATTCCCTCACCAAAGTGAGGCTGCACTCCTCAGGCTTAGCAAGGACATATTCCAATCCCAACTCACAGACAGTGTCGCGGATGGTGGGAAAATCAAGTGCAAGGAGACCTTCATCAATCCAGTTATCCGGAGCATATTTGACCTTCTTTTTTGCATTGAACCACTTTAGCCCATGAGGTTCCAAAGCCTTGGCTCCCAACCTCCTAGCAGGGGTTGCCTTGGCGGCCGATGAACTTGACCTTTTTGTTCCCTTTCAGAGCTGCTTGAGACCTTTGTTAGCAGTCTTCACTTCCTTTCCTTTGTCAGCTTTTGATACCATGACACCTGTCACTTAATAATCAAGATCTTTACTAGATTGGTCGTGAATAACAAGGCTAGCTAATTAGGTATAGAAGGTGCAAAATGACCCCACACTTAATCGCTTGCATACTCGTGATAACTTGTCAAATAGGATACGCAAGACTTTTTCCATTATCATCCCAAATCTCAACAACCCAAATTATTCACTAACTTCACACTACAAGCAAGTTCATGAATTTTCTTCATCTCTCTCCTCTATATTTTTTTTAAGAATGTCTCACGTTGGCCATTCCTTTCACCTTCCCACTTTTAATTCATAATTCAAGAAACCCACACATGAAAGTAGTTACAATATATTCTTTGAACAACCAAACATGATATTTGCTACTATCCACAATGAATTAATCAAGAACTTTTAAACAACTCAAGATCTTCACATTCAAAAATTTCAAAATTAAGCACTTTCTCTCTCTACAATCAATTCACTACCCACCAATTTCATGAAATTTAATTCATCACCCCCTTCATCCCCACAACTTAAAATTACAAAATTCAACAAAATATAAGCAACCCAAATAAGGATATAACATTATTATTGAAGAACATGAGAGATTAAAGCTAATGAAACCTATATTATGAAATTCAAGGTTTTCACCAACAATGGTGATTTTGGGTCTTTAACTTAAGGAAGAAGGGTATGGGAGCATGCTTATACAGTTAAATAACAAAGAGATGACAAATAATTACTTGAGTTGAAGAAATTAGCTTCACCAAACTCCTTGGAGAAGACAACAATGGTGAAGAGGGGAGGGGAGAGTTATGGCCTAATAAGGGGAGGAGAGAGAATTTTATTTGCTTTTTTACTTTTGACTTTTAGTGAGAGAAGATGAATGAGGGTTTAAAATAATGGTGTGCGGCATGGGTTTTTAGTAATTTTAAGGTCCTTGGGTCAAATATTGAACAATGGACCAAAAAGAATTTTCGTCCAACAAACACCTGGCGCAGCGCACCGGCCACCTCGCCAGACACTTAAAAAAGTTTCTCCTCATGGATTAGATCTGGCGTGGTGCGCCCTCCAATGCACCAACCTCAATTTTTTTATTTTTGAAGTTTAACACCTGGCGCTCTACGCCAGTTATTTCATCCCAGACTTAAAAATTTTCATCTTATTTTCCCTGCTCCTTTTGCCTCAAAAGGCTTGTTCGTTTCTACAAAACTAAAAAAATATTAGAAAGATGGGTTGCCTCCCACCAAGTGCTTTAGTTATAGTCGTTACACGACATTCATGGGTTGCCTCTCGTGCAACACCTGATTTAACATCCCGACATGATGCGCGACTTCTTACTCCTTCACTCGAGTGAGATGATTAGTATCCTGATCGCCTGTTAAATTTCCATGAATCACAAACTGGTCAACTGCCTTCTTAATCCCTCTAGGCTCTACCATTGGTCTCACTGTAAAGTCCTCATAATGAGGTGGCAGCCTTGCCTCTCTAAACACATCAAAGACTTCCTGCTGACTATCGACAATCATTGACATCTTGTCCGACTTTACCTTTATAACTGCATCGGCGGTGGCTAACAATCCTCTCGCCAAAATGAGGGAAACTATTATATCTTCTTTGTAATAGAGGATTATGAAGTCCATCGATAAGATGGATGGTTCCACCTTGATCAATACATCCTCTATGATTCCATCATGATAAGGAAGAGACCGATCGGCAAGATGCAATACCACGGTGGTAGGACGTGGTTCACCTAAACCAAAGGTTCTGAACAAGGACGGCAGGCATCAGATTAATTCTTACACCCAAGTCATGTAGTGCTAAACCAACTTCTCTGCTCCAAATAACCACTAGAATGGTGAAGATCCCAGGGTCTTTTAGCTTCTTTGGAATTTTAATCTGCACCTGAAAACTGCACTCTTCTGCAAGAGCCATAGTCTCAAACTTTGTAAGCCTCCTCTTGTTTGCCACAATATCATCCAGTTACTTGGCGTATTTCAAAACTTCCTGCAAAAGCTCAACCAATGGTAATTTAACATGTACCTGCTTCAACACATTAAGAAATTTCTTACAAGCTGCATCCTCTTTATGCTTCTTAAACCTTTGTCGAAATGGAGGGGGTGGTCTGGATTCTACAAATTCTGATTATGAGTTGCTTAACTCACCAACCTCTTGCCTGGACACAACATGCTCTGCATCAACATTTTTTATCTTTAGGGATCACCTCACCCAGCTCTTTTCCACTGTGCAAATTAGGCTCACATTTTCCTTGGGGTTCTTCTCGGTGTTACTCAAAAGTGCCCCTTATGGTCTGTTAGTCCACTAAAGAGCCAATTTCCCCATCTTTCTTTCCAGCTCATGGATGGACTTTTGTATCTCATTAACCATCTGAGTCTGTTGAACCATTTGCTTCTTCATCATGTCCTCTAGTAAACTGCCAGGTTACTGGCCCTGAAGTCTTGGATAGTTGTTCTAAGGTCTTTGAAAGTTCTAATTCTCTCCCCATGAGGGATTTGCTGCATTTCTGTACCCCTGGTTGTAATTGTTACCTGCAAAACATCTACTACAACCTTGTTATCTCATAAAATAAACAGACTCTGGGTTTAGTGGATAACCTAAATAAGCGTGGCCTTCTCCAGATACCTAATATGATGGTGGTGGAGTCTGGACCTGGTGAACCTGCTGAACCTGGCTTCCTGCTAGTGTGATCACAAGCTTACTAATCGTATTCACTAGGTGGCTGATATCTACTTAGATTGTTGCTTCACCATTTACCTCGAGCTTTCCTAGAACCTTGGCTACTATGAATCCTCTACCTGGGTCCTCAGTCTTGACTCACTAATGAGATGAGATTCAAAAGTGGCCTCTATCTCATAATAACTCTTGGACAAAAATTTTCCATATGCGGTAACGTTAAGTAAGCTCTTTGACTCTTGTTTCAGCCCCTCTATAAATTTGTGCCCAATAATCTCCTTTGTCTGCATGTGATGCGGGCAATTTCTCAAGTAGACCTTGTATCATTCCTATGCCTAAGCTAAGGTCTCACCATCTTTCTACACAAAACCAAAGATCTTCCCTCTCATCTTTTTTGTTATCCTTGACGAGGCAAACCTATTTATAAATTTGTTGGAAAGAACCTCCCAAGTGGTGATGGAACCTACTGGCTCATTCTGAAGCCACTCCTTGGCTTCACCAATCAATGAGAATGGAAACAAGGTGAGCTTAACATACTCATCTGACATGTTCTGATAGTGAAAGTTCTCACTCAGCTCCATGAATGTTATTAGATGTTTGTGAGGATCCTCGTGCGGCTGTTCCTGATATTTCCAAGTATTTTGGACCAACCGCATCCCTTCTTTCAACTCAAAGTTTCTAGTGATGGCCGGCTTGATGATCACTTTGGAAGAATTTTCCAACTTCGGCCTAGAAAAGTTACGCACTGGAACCCTCTCCTGGTTGTTTTCATGTGATTGCTTGTTATTCTTCATAGCTAACTTGAGAAAGGTTCTCTCAATTTCTAGATAAAAATAAGCCAAGGATGGTCCCTGACTTCTCGTAGTTGGCATACACTGAGCACATAACACCTGTAAACTTCAAAAACCAGCAAAAAAACATAAAATAAAACATAGCGAAATAAAAATCCTAACTTAAAAATGATTAATCAATCTTCAAGTCCTCGACAATGGTGCCAAAAACTTGATATCGCCCAAGTGCATGCAAGCGCATGTAGTCATCAAGTAATATAGGACGGTGAAGTCCCGATTATCGATCCCTCAAAGACTTCTCAAATTAATCGTTTAAGGTTAATACGTTATTTTACTACTCTAATAAATACAAATAAAAATGGAGAGTGGTTTGAATATTATACTACTAAACTTGAATGTTAATTCACTAAAGAACTAAAATCGTTTCAAAAGTGTACATAATTCAAATGATGATGAGATTCTAGGATAATGGCACTTTCGCTTCAAGTTGAGTCTTCAAGACTTGAATACGCTAGATTAATTCTTTCTAAGGTTGCTAGTTTCAAGTTACTATCCCATTTCTTGCCATTCTCCCAAACATCTAATAACTATCCTATGAACCCTATATCCTATATCCCTATGATTGCAGGAGAAGCATGAGATGACAGTTGTGGCTACTTGTATTCAACTAAACAAGGTTGAAGAGTATATTTCTATCCTCAACAACTACTTCTATCTTGAGCTCAGTCAAGCAAGAATCTTTGAATACCTATTTTATCCTTACTTTTAACCCTTTTAGTTCCCTCTCCCGAGTTTAACCAAAAGCCAACAAATTTATTTGAAAGGTGATCACTCTAACGAATAAGAAATCAACATAAGAAAGAATAAACAACCTTTAAGAAGAATCAATACTAGCATAAACAAACTATCAAATGTCAACCATTAGAAAATAGGAGTTTATGCACTCATGTTCAAGTGAAAAACCAAAGACATAATCATCATTCAAAATATAAACACTAAAGAAAAGAAGAAAAATCGAAGTAATGATCTTCTCATCTCTCTAACTAAAAGCTGCGTACAATGATCAATACAATAAAAATATGATGTAATATAGCTAACAAATGACCTAGATGTTATATTTATAAGAAAGGCCTCAAATTACGCTTTTGCCCTCAAGTAATTAGCTTTAAAATCAGCAAAATCCATCTCAAAATGGGCTTGGCGCGCTACGCCATCCAATGCGCCAGGTTTGGCTTTGAATGCTTTTGATGTTTTACTCCCAGCGCCCCATGCTAGCCAGTGCACCAAGGCGTTATTCAAATTTCTGAGCCTCTGGACCCTTCTGGCGCGCCACGCCACTCATCTTGTCAAGGTGTTGATCAAATTTTCTTCTAAAATTAAGGACTGGGTGCGCCATTTTTGAGCCCTTTTTCCTTAGTTTCCTGCTCAAGACATCTAAAAATATTCGTTAGTTCATAAGACACACATAAATATTAATTCAAGCATTTCATACGGATTATGAACTCAAAATAAGGTAAAATATGGGCAAAAACATGGAAAATGGGCATAAGAAATACCCAACATAAGCAACACCTTACCACCCGCAATCTAGTGGACAAGTTTAGGTCTCCAACCGGGAGATAAAACCATCCTAGTAAAGTCTATGAATGCTAATAGGATGGATAGGAATTTAGATGATGCCTTATTGGCATACCGGACTTCCCTTAAGACTCATATAGGAATGTCTCCTTATCAGCTGGTGTATGGGAAAGCATGCCATCTTTCAGCCGAACTTGAGCACAAAGCCATGTAGGCACTCAAGAAGCTGAATCTGAATTGGGGTGATGCAGCGAACTTGAGGCTTGAACAGTTGAATGAGTTAGATAAATTTCGTTTGGAAGCCTATGAAAGTTCATCAATTTAAAAAAAGAGATGAAGATACAATATGACCAAAAAATTGGGTAGAGAGAGTTTAGTCTTGGGGATCTGGTTATTCTATTCAATTCAAGGCTTCACTTGTTTTCTGGAAAGTTGAAGTCTAAGTGGTTGGGTCCATTTCGAGTGGTCCAAGTACTCCCATATAGTGCAATTGAGCTTGAAAATCATGAAGGAAAAAGGTGAACGGGCAGTGGATCAAAGCATATCTGGGAATGAGCAAAAAGATCAAACTGGTTTATCTTTGGGCCCTGGGAGAAGTTTGAGTAACCCTAGGATTTGCATCGTGCTGCGATGTTAAATCGGGTGCTTCATGAGAGGCAACCCATTGGGGTGATCTTGAAGAAGTCTTAGTAATCAAGATGTTCGTATCGTGCCGCGATGTTAAATCAGGCGCTTCTTGGGACGCAACCAAGTTGTAATTGTAAATTAAAAATAGTGTTCACGTATGCTGATATGTGCAGGTTTAACATGGAAAAATTTGAGAAAGTTTGCACAGACCTAAAGTATGAGTCATATAACAAACCATACTAACTTAGTGTGGATCGTAGTTCTAGTCATTGTTTCTCACTTAGAGAATGCTAGTTTTAGAAGTGATCTAATGGCTTGTCATGACGAACCATTCTTCAATAAGACGGGCCATTGGATCACCCATTCCGAGCTTCCTGCAGAATCTAGAAACATGCATTAGAAACCTAGAATGCATAGTATGAGCCATCGTGAGAACATACGGCCCATTATATATCCTCATGATTCCCAGGTAAGGTTTTAAATTTTGAAATCATGGAACCATGGCACGGGTCATTGTTTAAACACATGACCCGTTGGATGAGTTGTGGTCAGTTCATTAAATGTTAGATTTAAATATTGACCCGACCCGACTCGCCCACACTAAATACCCAACCTAAAACACTATTTATTCAAAATTTTGGACCATCACTCCCTCCATTTCAAGCAAAAACAAAAGATCCAAACACTGCTCCCACAAATCACCTCAGGCTATCATTTATTTGACAAACTTCTAAACCCTAAAGTATGATTTCATCTTCATCTACCAAAGTGAGTATATTTTTATTGAGCAATTACGTTTGAGCGTCTTCTTCTCATCACTATATCTTTCACGGTTGAGATGCGTCATGCTCGTGTGATGTATTAATCATCATTTTAACCTAAAGACTATGACAGAAAATGTAGGAAGGAGTATGGCCATGGTTTAGGATTGTTAACTTGAAAAAAAATATTAAATTACAAGTGAAATTGAAACCTAATAAAAGGTATGTGATAGAATTTTGAGGGTGAAGTCTTAGTAACCCCAGAACATGCTTAAAATTCACACCCTAAATATGGGTAATTGAACATTTGAACTGAACAAGTTTCATAAGGTGAGGGCAAGCTTCACGAACCTATTAATGACCCATTGTAGCTCACAACGGCGTGTTGATTGGGTCATTGGAACTGACCAGTAACCCAGTTATTAGTCTCTCTCAACGACTCATTCAACGGACCATTATTTTAATTAAAGGATCATTGAACATAGTCGTTGTGAGAGGTTCTGCAAATTCAAACTCAGTGATCTCAAGGAATGGACCACTCAAAGGACCATTGTATCTCACAACAGATCATTGAATGGGCTCGTGGAAGAAAGGCCTACATGGCTAATTTTTAGAATCGCATTCACAACCACAACAACGGGTGGTTTGTTCATACAATGACCCATACTGAGAGTCATCCATTCTGACAGAATACAAGATCCTATGTGTAAATTTTTATGCTTTTTGAATCTAACGTCTATTCCATAGGTACAATGTCTTCAAAGGAAACAAGAAGCTGTCGTAAGGAAAGAAATTGTTAAGAAGCAGTAGCTTAGGGATGAGCTAGAGTCAGACAGCTCTAGTGGGTCAAAGCTGAACTATAACATTGACTCCTCCAATGATTCTCCAGTCCTGACAACTAGGGAAAAAGCCAAGGCACAGAAAGCAGCAGTGGCCACTTCTCCACTTCCCAGTCAGAAGAGGGAGCTAAAAGGACCGAGTCCAAGAGTGAAGACCCTCCTGCTGATGAGGTATAAGAGGGAGATAATAATGCTGAGGAACCTGAGGATGATGAGAGTTTGGCTGAGGGGTCTGACAATAAGGAGAATACAGCTGTAGAGTCCGGTGACAAAGAGAGTGCCGCAAAAGAGTTCGGCGAATAGGAGGAGGACCCTAACATTCCCACAACACCAGATGCAAGGTCAAAAAGATGGAACATACAGGGCTCTCCAGATGTTTATTATGCAGGGTTAGCACTCAATGACAAAGGGAACCTAGCCGCAATATTCAAAAGGAGCCCCAGATCCAAATCAATTCCCTAAAGGAGGTCCCAGAGCCCAAAAGGCTTTTTAAGGCCTACAATATGCACTGGATATCTGAGACTCCATGCAAATATAGCATGGATATGGTGCGTAAGTTCTACGCCAGCTATTACTGCACCCTGGAAAAATGCTCCTTCGAGGAGTTCAATTAAGAGGGATCCCGTGCTAGACTCAGTTCGGGTGAGAGCCATCCCGATAGATATATCCAAGAGCACCATCACTCGGGTCTTAATGGGTGGTGATTATATAGTGCCAACCCATACTACGGATTATGACTACTGGATGGAAGCATTGAAGGGGATCAAAGCACTAAGGAAAAGTTGATGAACTTCTGGTGGATGGCCAATATTATTGCGAAGGCTAAGGAGGAAGCAGAATGGGTCACAAACAGGAAGCTAATATACAAGGCCTCACGGAACTTTCTTGCTAAGTTGTGGTGGTCCATTGTCTGATATCAGCTCGCACCTACAGTGAATGATAATGTATTATGCACGGATTGGGCAGCTTTGATGGCCGACATCATATATGATTACTTATTGAATATTCCCTGAATCATTTCCATAGAGATTCGGGAGCGGGGCGATCAAGGAGAACATTGCTCTCCTGTTCTCGAGCCTCATCTATCGATTGTGCATGGAGTTTGGAGTGCATGTCCTGCCAAATATTGATCATATGATTACCAACAGTAAGAAGGCAGACATAGCATTAATTAAGGTTGATTTAAATCCGGTATCTCGGGATCGAGGTCCAATTGTAGGGCCAAGATTGATTGGGATTGCTTTGAGCGGAGGTGAGTAGGTTGATACCTTTGCCCAGGCTGAGTAGACCATGGAGTTTCTGGCCACTCAAGGTGAAAATACTGCCACCACTACACCCATAAATCCTGGGGGCACTTCAGAGTCACTTCCCTTTATATATATGCTAGTCCCTGAGGTCGACATGAGGAGACTGGCCAAGAGGCTGATGATTGTGGAGCAGAAGATTGACATACTGGTCGACGAAGTCAATCCATGGGTCAAAAAGGAGATAGAGGATGCATCATAGGGGTTTCACATGAGATTAGAAGGATTTAAGATATGCCTCAATAAGTTCCAATTTGAGACTCAAACACGAGACTGGGATATGATGGAGAGAGAGCTGGAAACATTGAGAGCCTCCATGGTAGAGTTTTCATCTCGACAGACTCCAATATCACCACCACAAGCTCTTTTAGTGATTGATGAGGACGTGGATGTGGAGATTCCTCAATTCTTTAACCTTAAGCTAGTTCCGCATAAAAAAGGCAAAAAGAAGCGGGCCGCTGAGGGAGCGGAGGATGAGGAAAGAAGGAGGAGAAATAAGGAAAGGAGGGCATTAAAGGCCGCCTTCAGACATAGCCGACACACCTCCTAGGAACAATAGAGAGAGATACAAGAGAGGATGAAAGGTGCTTGCAGCTTTGGTGTCTGGGCGGTGCCTGATGAGAGTGGGGGCACACCTGTTGCCCCTATGCTTACAACTTAAGGGAGAACACTGGCCACAGTCGCTGCCACTACTATTGAGGCTGGAGTTGAGTTTGAGAATCTAACTGTTGAGGATTCTAAGGTTGCGACTGCAACTCTCACTGACTAAACCACAGGCGTCTAGGATGCCGTAGGTATGTTCCTTATCCCCGTTCTTTAATTTTGAGATGCATTGAGGCAAACACATGATTTTTTATGGGGGTGGGGCCTCCTTGGGCTTTTTGCTGAATATAACCCAAGGGTTTTCTTCCCGGATGTCTTTTCCTTCGGGTGTTCCTTATTTAGTAGAACCACATGTTTAGGGTTTTTGTTTTTTTATTTTGGTGTGTCTTGTTGGTTAGTTGGAAGGAAATTGGAGGCATAAAAGAAATTGAATAAAGCATGTCGGGAGTTGATTTAGTATGTTAAAATGATACCTTTCCTAAATTTTTAAATAGGAGGCATAAGAGTAGTCGAATAGAGCATATTGTGAGTTCATTTAGTATGTTTAAAATGATACCCCTCCTAAATGTTGTTTTTGTGTGTATGTACTTGTGCTGTGAATTGTGACCATTGTGGCTCTTTGTATGGCATCATAGGTATCACTATAGTAATTAATGCTTAAGCTATTCATGAACCTGGTAGTTGGTAACTAACCGTGCAATATACTGCTTTTGAAGTGAGGCATATACTTAGTTATGCTGTGTGTGTCAATCTAGAACTTGCCCGGTCAGTCATACCGTGGTACAGGATGGTGGAGTAAGAATGGATTATAGGCAGTTTTTTTATATTAGCCTACTTTAGCCCAAATGACCTACCAAATGAAAATAAATACCCTTTGATCCTGATTTTGAGCCTTAAATGAACCTTTTTGTTATTTAACCAATTCACCATCCAGCTTTGATTATGATGAACCTATTTTGGCCCTAGTCCCTCCTTGGACACTATGGACCTCAACTCAAGCAAATTGCCTAAGTTAAGGATGGCTATTATAGGGGTGAACAAGAAAATTTTGTGGTAAGATAGTTGAATCATCAAAAGGAAAGACAGGTGTGGTGTGCATAACGAATTATCAGAAAAAAAGAAAAAGAGAGGAAAAGATGATAAGAAATGAATGAAAAGAGGAAAACTACACTCGTAGTTGTGAAAGAAGAAGAAAAGAGGGGAAAAGGGAGAAAAGTATAAAAGATGTTAAAATGGAGCAAAAAGTGTAGTTCCAAGGAGTATTGAGTCACTATGTCCTTATTTACCATACCCATCCCCGAGCTTACATTACAAGCCTAAGAAAGTCCTATAGTGATCCGATTTTAACTGTCCGAAGATTGAGGTATTGAAAGTAAAGGAAAGCCTAAGGTATTGTATGTGCACAATTTGAATTTCTTTGTGAGAGAGAGCTTACCTAGTCCCAAAAGAATTGTCATAATCTTGTATATGTGTGTAGGACTTCTTTATGGTGAGGGCACGCGATTGCATTGGCTAATTTCTAGCTTACCTAGGTGAAATGTCATTTATATATTCTTGGTTGTGTAGTGATAACATGATGTAATCCATTGATCCCATTGTATCATTATGAGGAGTATTGAGTCTTTACACCGGTTTTGTTTTGAGCACTGTAGGAGAGGGGTTGATTGTGTGAAACATGTATGCTTCATAAGTTTTTGACTGCTATGCATCTCCTAGGTTTCTTCTAGTTAAGCATCACCATGGGTTGATTTTATTTTGTTTATCTGAGGATATGCAAACATGCAAAGTTGAGGATGTTGATGTGTCGTGGTTTTACAACATTTTTGATGCTTAAAACCAAGAGAATATGCATGCACTAAGGTACATTTATATGGATATGCCGCGTTTTTGTAGTTTTGTAGGTATAGAAGACCATGGGAGTTGGAAGCAAGAAAAGAGCTAAAAAGGGCTGAAGAGCAACAAACGAGCCTTACAACGGACCATTATTTCTTACCACGAGCCATTACAGGAAGCTGTAGAATGAGATTAAAAAAAATGGGGAAAATCAAGGCTAAACAACAGTTGGAACCCATCCTGTATGAGCATACAACGGATCGTACTTTCCGGTTGTGGGTAGGATTCAAAAAATGTGTTACCGGAGGCTGCATTCAACAGATAGCAAAGATGGGTCCTACATTCAAAGGATGAGTCATCCTGATAGCCCTTACAATGTGAATCTGAAGACATGTCCTGGAAGCCTGGAATTAATTGAGGAAATCAATGGCTCATATGTTCTCACAATGAGCTGTTGTATGTGCTAGACCCTGAAAAGAGCTAAGTACAAATGAAACAACAAATAGAACAATGAAGCATCCAATGGACCGTTCAAACATCCAATGGACCATTGTACCTGCTGACACCAGAATCCAATTTTATTTAGGAAAGGATTTTATTTTTGTCAATAAAGAGAATTTGTAGGTTTCTTTTACCAGTTATGAATTCTTACCATACTTTTGAGATTGTTGTTCGATATTGTAAGTTCGATAAATAATTTTCCTAATTTTGTTCTTAAATTTTCAATTCAAACAACCTTTGATTATTGATTTGTGGTGTTTATTGATAAATTCAAGAAGTGCGATTTCATATACAAATACTTGTAAGCTTATAATTATGATTTCTATTATGATTTCTAATTATAATTCTTCAAGCATAAGTAGCTAAATCCCACAACTAGGGTTGTGGAAACCATGATGAATTAACAAACACAATCTACATACTTAGTGATTATTGAATGGGGTTTATGCATGTATTTTTTCCCTTCGTTTTAATTGTTTCTTAACGGTTGCAAACATTAGAAATCTCCTATTCTTACTCATCAGACCAAGGAGATAATGAATGGAAAAAGGGATTAACAACGGAGATTTGAGGTTATCAACCCTCCTCTAATAGCTTGACCTTGTCCGCAAATAGCTAATTCGATATCTAAGGTAAGGGTAAGTCAAGTGTACACCCGCATACAGATCAAGTTGCTTGGTGATAATCATCTAATTAGGGGACCAACCATTTAGTTGAAATTAACTTACCGATATTGCATGCTAAACACCAGAATAGATCACTAGTATAATAAGCCTTTGTTGTTATGGATGTTGCATGAGGCACATGGATCAAGGTATTCTATCCATCCNATATTGCATGCTAAACACCAGAATAGATCACTAGTATAATAAGCCTTTGTTGTTATGAAGACATGGGGAACACAATCCTAGTTAACTCACTCATTGAATATAATCCATTTTAACCAAGAATTTACTCACTGCAACATATTTTTTTAAAATTATTTCTGGTTACAAACCTCCCCCACAGGAAATAAGTAGACTAATAATAATAGTAAATGGATTAACCAACGTCCTCGCCATATTCCTTATGGGATTCGACCCCAACCCTTATTGCGTTCTG
Source organism: Datura stramonium (assembly GCA_018107945.1). NCBI lineage: Eukaryota > Viridiplantae > Streptophyta > Magnoliopsida > Solanales > Solanaceae > Datura > Datura stramonium. The sequence continues at coordinate 52,632 of JACEIK010006118.1, forward strand.
TATTTGATCATCGACCATTTTATATCTCATTTAGAGGTGTAATTTGGGTGACATCATTTCCTCAATGCATATACCAAAAAATTAAAACGGGTAAAAAGGTATCAAAAACTTCCTATAGTGCTCAGATCGCGCTACAGCTCATCATCCTGCAGTGGTAAATAGGTGACAGCCTCAACATCATCATTCTGGCCACGGGTGTGCAATCATGATACCATTATGACTCGCCTTAGGGTATTTGTGTCGACAGTAGATAGCTCTAAATCTGCTGGTGGTGTCTCCTGAGGTAAAGCCTTTCCCTTATCTGCTAGCAGGGCTAGAACATATATTTGGGCCAGAGTCTGATTAGGAACCTGCTTCTATGTAGTACTAGCCCTGGTAACTGGGACTATTGTGGTGGTATGGGCTGAATCTGAGCTGGTAGGGACAGGTACTATGCATGGAATAAAATCCATAATGGTGGCAATAGGCGATGTCCTATCCACTAGTGGTATCTGCACCTCATTTGGCTGACGCTCTCGCATCAGCATATCAAGCACAGTAGCTCTAGTCTCCTCTAAATTTTCTAGGAGGCTAGCAATATCAGACCAACTAACACCTCTTCCAAGCTGGTGCAGCTGGGTATCCATCGCTGCCAGTCATAAGCTTAAGGCCTCATGTGAGGTCCTCATAGTGTCCTAGAGCGGCTGAAGAGCTTGCTCAATAATAGTGGCCGTAAAGGCCGACACATTCTCGGTTAATGGGGCCAATTGTCTATCCTCTCTATTTACCCATGAGGCCAACCCAATAAGTGAATCTTTGGATATGAGTGGTGGCCTTGGTGGAGCAGCTGGCATGGATGTTGTGGTGGCTGAAGTGCTGCTGCTGCTATTGGGTCTACCTCGCTGGCGGGCTGTGATGCGGTCTTCTCAGTTTGGAGTCCCTGACTCTCTCTAATAAGCCCGCCCAGTAAGATGGAGCCAGGATGGCTCACCACGGTGACCATGGTGTCATCCCTCATCTTGGCAATATCAGTCACCTAGTGAGCATTCGTAAATATATCCTCCCTTAGGAAGATCGGAACCCCTGCCTCTGACATAGGGCTGTGATGAGGTAAGGAAATGAGAGAGAGGTGACAATCTGTACGGCTCTATCCTTCAGTACCACACTGACCATCTGACCAATATCAATACTCTTCTTAGCCACGATGGATACCATGAAAAGAGCCTATCCAAGTGGTAGTTTGTTGTCGCTCTTCATAGGGAATATTTTGCTGCAAACCACATTCCACCAAAACTTGACAAAAAATCAAAGATCTCTCTTGAAGATATTGTTTATATCAGACACAACCCAAACTAGTGTACCCTTGGGCTATCACGCTGGATTTAATCTACCTCTGTCAGCAACTTCATCATAACCTGAGGTGTCCACTACCTCATAATCATCACGTATATAAAATTAATTGATCGCCTCTGGGCTGATGTAAATTGATACCCCATGGATCACCATCGAGGTCAATAGCTCTATTTGAATCTTTAGCATTGGGTTCAACCTCAGGAGGAGACTGCATAGAATTTCCTGTCCTGTGTCTAAATATACTAACCCATGGGCCAAAATAGAAACTCCAAGTGCTAAAACCTAAGCCGCTCCATAATGTCGGGGTATGACTCCAACCTAGTGGAGCTAACAGTCCTCTCGTTAGTGATCTCTCGATGGACTCTGCCATTGACCGTGTTGCGACCCTATAAATAGCGCTCCCTAGCACCCTAGACTGCTCACCTAAGCATGAACATCTCCTCCCCCTGTTTGTGTTTCAACTCTACTATTGGGGGAGAGGAGGTCTGACTAGATAATTTCTCCTTAGCAGCCTAGCTGGAGGAAATCTCTATCTGGGGACCACGGTATTGAGCCTGGTCCTAGTTACACTGGACTAGGATAAAGAACCCGAAGCCAGTGTCTCGGCGGATGCCACCCGAGCTGATGGAATGGGTGACACCTGTACTCTCCTACAACTCGAAGGCAAGTACTTCTCCTCATCCTCGTCTATTAAGCAGGACCTTTTGGGTGTACTCAACTTGCCTCCTCGGAGTAATGCTCTTTTGCATCCCATTTACCTGTGATCTTGCACAAGTTTCATAGAACATCGCCTCGAGGTATCATAGAACCAGTAGAAAATTAGTACAGGACGGTCGAAGGGACAGCCCATACCTTCAAAGGATGGACCGTATCCAGTACCATCATCTGAGTCCAAAATTTCCAACTTACTGCTTCAACATACAATTCAAGGTACAAACCGTCCTTTGAAAGGATGGTCCGTCCCTTGAGTCATACTTTAACTCAGAGGGTTGATGCTTACGGGTTCAAATGATGGAATAAAAGATGGTATGTCTTTGTGAAAGATGGTTCCTCAATTCTTCCATCAATTGGGGTACACAGTTATTGAAACACTTGGGCTCTTTTAATTTTGACCAAATCTCAGACAAGGGACGGGGCTAAACCATATTCAAGTTAAAGAAATAATTATTAAGAACGTAAGCACATTCATACGTAATCCTAAGCCCTATACAATCAAACTATCAATTTAAACCCAAGTTCCCCCTCC
>JACEIK010006118.1:81016-93590 GCA_018107945.1 Datura stramonium
TTTTGCCCCGTAGTCCAGTCCCTGTGGGATCGATACTTGGCTTACTTGAGCCACTTACTACTTGTTCGACCACGTTCACTTGCGTGTAGTCATCCAGACAGCCTAACATGTAGCAGCACCCTCAAATGAACGGCATGCTCCTCTTTTCTCTGAGAGTATATAAGGATGTCATCTATGAATACAATCAAAAACATATCCAAGTATGGCTTGAACACCTTGTTAATCAAATCCATAAAAGCTGCAGGAGCAATTATTAGTCCAAAAGACATAACTACAAACTCATAGTGACTATACCGAGTCCTGAAGGCTGTCTTTGGGGCGTCACTCTCCCGAACCCTGAGCTGATGGTATCCGGATCTGAGGTCTATCTTCAATAAGCACTTAGCACCCTGAAGCTGGTCAAACAAATCATCAATCCTGGGGAGAGGATACCTGTTCTTAATAGTAACATTGTTCAATTACCGATAATCAATGCACATACGAAGAGAACCATCCTTCTTACGGACAAAGAGAACTGGTGCACCCCACGGGGATTTTCTAGGTCTGATGAACCCTTGTCTATAAGATCCTTCAATTGCTCCTTCAACTCCTTTAGCTCAGCTAGAGACATTTTGTAAGGAGGAATATATATAGAATGCATCGGGAAAAATGTCAATACCAAAATCAATCTCCCGCTCGGGAGGGATTCCTAGTAAATCATCTGGAAAGACTTCTGGATACTCACACACTACGAGAACTGACTGGATAGCCGAGGTTTTGGATGTAGCATCCTTAACCCTAACTAGATGGTACACACAAACTTTAGAAATCAACTTTCTGGCCTTAAGGTAGGAAATGAAGCAACCTACAGGTATAACTGAACTACCTTTCCACTCTAGGACTAGCTCACCCAAAAATATGAACTCTACTACATGGGTTCTACAATTAACTGAGGCATAACATGCATGGACAATCCATGCCAAAGATAACATCAAAATCTGTCATGGATAACTCTACTAACTCTGCTGAGGTGCATAAGATTACAATTTGTAGTAAAGGTAGATGGGTGGACCCATTATCCCTTGAGTTTTGAACTATGCGCCATTGGCCCTCTGAGAATTCTTGGTAATAAAAAAATCACTATTTGGTATACTACGGAAGGATTTCCATTTGTAGGAAGGAGTCATAGATTGATCAACGTTTTTTGAAGGATGTGATGGGGAAATTTCTATATACTCATTGACCTATAACTGAATCACCGACTGGAGTAAAGACCGAGAAGGGTTCTGATAAGATTTTGGGACTGACTTTGAAACTACTAGCAACATAGGGCATCACAAAAGATAAAGTAGCCCTTGGATCTAACAATGCATATGCATTAATGTGGAATACTCGTAACATACAGGAAACCACATATGGTGAATTCTCCTGCTCCTATCAAGGTGCAAGGGCATAAAACCTGTTTTGGCACTAGCCACCACAAACACTGGTGGACGTACCCTGCTGAGCTGGAGACTAGGCCTCAACCCCTTTCGAGCTACTGGGAAATCTCTAAGCATATGTCTAGGCTTTACAAACCCATAACAAGCAGTCGAACTTGCAAAGAACTAAGCCCTATGTCTCTGGCCACACCTGGTACACTCTAGAATGTTGGACTTTGTAGGTCTACTACCCTAGCCTCTAGAGCCTGATGCTCGTTCCCTCTAGTCGCACCTGGATCTAGATGGCACACTCAGAGCTGATGGCGCCGGGGTTCAAGATCTTTGGTGGGACTGCTGGCGGTGCCCACTAGGTCTTTGTTGTGAGAATCTGAAGCTATCATTCCTGGCCCTCTTGGCCTCTCTCTCCCGCTCAATCACCTGTACCGCCTTTATATACTGGGCATAAAAAACTATTAGGGAAAAGTTAATGTCCTAATGAAGCATCATGGTCCGACAATATTTGACTAAGTAGTTTTCTATCCCATGCACGAAGTAACTCACTCGGGCTCTCCAATTTGTCACCATCTCAGGTGCATACTTGGACAGGCGAGTGAACTCCAAGGCATACTCCTGAACTGTCTTCTTTCCTTGCTTCAAGTTCACAAACTCGACTGCTTTAATCTCCCTCATCTCAAGAGGGAAGAATCGATCCAAAAATGCAGCGTCAAACTCAACCCAACCAATAGGGCCTCCTCCAACTGCCTAACTATCCTTCCATTACTTGAACCAAATGTGTGCAACCACTTTCAGCTAATACGAGGCTAGATCAGCGCACTCCTCCCCAGTCACCCCCATAATCTGGATGATCTTCAGAACGTCATCAATAAACTCATGTGGATCCTCGTCCACCTTTGACCTAAGAAACTCCGGAAGGTTCATCATCAAAAAATCTCTAACTCTTGTCGCTGTTGCATTCCAGTTCTGAGGGATACTGCCTGTTGATAGACCTGGGCAGTCAAGGCCTGAGCTAGCATATGTATGGCTGTCCGGAACTCTGTGTGGGCAACCTACTCTGGTACATGCTCCTCCTGGGCCGTTGGGGCCTACTGGTTCCCATCTCCATTGCCATTCTTATGGCCATTTCCATTACCATTCCCATTTCTTCTTCTATTGACTCAACGAGGAGCATGACTCTACATACACGTATAGCATGAGTTGGAAGGATAGGACATTTCATCGCATAACGTAGATCATGAGAAAAGGAAACATTTCCTAAATATTTCATAGCCTCTTCGTCATAAGTGTGGCGCGCTTCACACCCATGAAAAAGACTCTAGTTAACGTGGCTACAGACACCCTAGGACACTTCAAAACTTAATGCTCAGATACCAAGTTTGTCACGGCCCGAACATACGCCCTGATTGAGACACGGGACAAAGAACCCCGAGAGGCCCTAAGTCGAACCATGGAATGAACATGATATCTAAAATCAACACTCAAGCGGAAGTCTACCATATATAATAAAGAAGAAATCTTTAAATATCATAACATCTGAATACATACACATGGTTGAATCTGAATACATGCTATGTATGAAAGGACTCTACTACTGATGAGTTGATGGGACAAGACCCCAACTAACTCAATATAGTCTAAAACTAAAAATAATCAAAACAACTAATAAAGGGCCCTCGAAAGATGAGGACTCACCAACTAAGACTGTAAGACGCTAATACGGGAAGTCTGGCTAATGGTGGGACTGAGCTTCAATATCTGAGCCTGTATCATGATATGATACATTATAGAGTATGCGGTTAGTAAGTGAAATGTACCGAGTATGTAAGGTAAGTAAAACCACTAAGTAAGATAAAGTCATAAATCATGCATATCATAAAAACATAATTAAGATAAGATTCTTAGAGTAAGGCTTGCATGCTATTTTCTAAAATCATGGTCTGAATATAACTGAATATCATAATTGAATCGAATGACCCAAAGCTAAAAACTGATAATCATAAGTAAAACTATACATTAGGTCAAACCTGCTGAAAATATAATATCATGACTAATGAACATGCATAATTGAAATCATGAGGATCAAGGAGAGACTGGTCATATAACCGACATTATCACGATAGAGCTTACGTGGTCCCAACTATAACACTGAGGTGGGTAGAGCCGTCCAAAGCCTTGTCAGGGCTAAGAACGCTACCATGATATCGATATCAAGCTAAAGGCCCCTTAGGAGCAGGGAAAGCTCACAAGGGAGGTCTCAAATACTATGAACATACCTACATTGGCACATAGTTCTGAGGCATAGGATTGACTAACCCTTAGCCTACTTGGTGCTAGACACTACTCCCAAAAACATGCATATGCTCTCCATCATTTTTCAATGAAGCTGAGCCATCGTCTAGTAATGAAGCTGACTCAGAATATACATGCATAAATCTGAAATAATACAGAAGGAGCCTTGGGCTCAAACCGTACCACAAACTGAAAATAGTGGGAGTTTAGACTTCAAAATCCATGTGGTAAGCTAATCCTGCACCTGCGCTTCCAGACCTCAGCGAGATTCCAGTAGGCCTTTCTCCTACTGAAATTTCCCAATTGCATGGTGAGACTGAAGAGAATGCCGCCCAGTGTGGCAGGCTCTTGCAAGAAATTTGTGGGCAGGCAAAATATTTGTCAAATACATGAAGTTTATATAAATCATGAAATATACTTGATCATATGGACTTTTGCAATACTTAAAAATGCTTGACATAGACTTAGCTCATTCCAAAACATAGATATAGACATGGGTAATTCGAAATGATACTTTCTTCATATACGCCTCATCATGCTATGACACATATATCATAATCTCATCTATNGTGACTCTTGGTCCCAGCGACCACTTAGAGCATAAAAGCGGTTCTGCACATAGACATGGGTAATTCGAAATGATACTTTCTTCATATACGCCTCATCATGCTATGACACATATATCATAATCTCATCTATTCATGAACTTTCATGGTTGGGAACATAATTAGTAAAACTTGAAAACATAAATTTGTAATTGAAAACATTGTAAAATGTGCCCATTAATCATAATTCAACATTACAAACATGCTTAGATCATACCCATGATTGATACTTAGGAAATTTACATGTTGGGTTAAAACCCACCATAGATTAATCAACTAGAATTTTCATGACATTGAAGAGGGATTGGGCATGGGTGTGGACAATTAAACCCATTCATAACCCTACATACCTTTAGAAATCTGATTTCACAACTCTCTTGATTGCCTAATGGAAATTTGGGGAAGAACTTGAGGAATCTAGGCTTGATCATCCTTAGGAGCTTCTAGACTTGCATGCATGGAAGAGAATAGACTTCGAATGAACCTGCCCCTCTTAAAACACACTATTCTTTAAAATGACGTAGTATAGGTCTTAGAAACTTAGGAATTATGGAAAAGCCCTTAATAAATTCGTAGGAAAATATTCACTGCCATTCCTCAGGAGAGACTAGATGACTCGTGCTCCACACCACGACTCATGGTCTATTTCCCGTGGCCTACACTGGAATTTCATCACCACTGGTTACCACGAGGGATACCATGACTCGTGGTGTTCCCTACGACTCATGGTGACAAACCATTAGGGACACTGCCAAAAACCATCAACCTTCAACCAACCACTGACCATGACCACGACCCATTTGATGGCTCGTGGTGAAGACCACGGCTCGTGGTCTTACTCGTGGTCAACCTCCAGTCAAAAATTCCAACCAATTCCATCCTCCTATCCATGAGTCACTTAATGACTCGTGGTACACCTAACAGGTTACTGGACAACTCGTCCTGTGACCTGGTGCAAAAAAATCTATTTTCTCTATTTCAACTCCCGGGTCTAATCTTAGGATTTTTGGGGTATTACAAACATAGTTGGCATCTTCCACTTGCAAAGGTCGTGACTCTTGTAATGGTTGATATTGGTATGGAGGAGGAGGGCACTCATGTACGTATGGGACATCATTAATGGTCTCATCAATAGCATTCACCTTTTTGACGTAAGACTTGGTCAACTTCTTTGTGAGGAGGGCTATATTGGTCGCATAGTGGTCATCATCTTATCTCTCTCCTGATTCTCCTTCATCAAATGAGATAGAAAAGGGCCCCCCATATTGATTCCTCCACTTTGGTCCCTACTATGCCAAGCATGATTGTTCTTTGTTATTTTTCCCAAAATAATGACAATTCTAGTGAATGTCTTGTCCATGAAGCACCCGCCTCGGCGTTACTACCGACGACTGTGCCAATGAATCTAATCTTGTGTAAAACTTTTCCAACAAGATATGGTCCGAGAACCCGTTGTTGGGTGCCTGAAGGATGCATTGTCGGAATCTCTTCCATGCTTCGAACAATTGTTCTCCGATTGCTATCGAAATAGAATATCCTGTCCCCTTGCTCCACTTTTTTGCTAGGCGAAAACCATTTCTTCAGGAAGACACTCAAAAACTCTTGTCAAGTATCAATTGAGCTTTGAGGGAGTATTTTGTTACACCCTATAAGTTCTTATCATCTAACTGATGCGTTCGTATGGATGTTGGGAGTTTAATAGTATGACGCATGTGAAAAAAAGCCAAGGGGATAAGTACTCGAACATGGCATTGAGCGAGCAGGAGGCCGAGGCTAGGGGCAAGGCGCCCTAGGTGTTGCACTACGCCAGTCATTCTGGCGCTATGGCTGGCGCGTGGTGATTTGGCTGGCGCGCGACACACCCTTGTGCGTTGCTTTGGCCGTGCGCGACACACCCTTGTGCGATGCTATAGCCGGCGTGTGACACACCTTCGATTGGCGCGATGGGTGGCGCCCACGTCCCCCAAACCACCACCCTAATACATATATAAATCCCCTTTATTCATTTGGAAATCATTTCTAGTGTTTTCTTTTGGCCAGAGCTTAGGAGAAATGAGGATTTATATAGTTTTTCGCTCGATTACGCTATTAAACACGGTCCAAACTCAAATAAAATTTAGGTACCGAATTCTAAGAGCGCAGAGAGCATTACTCTAAATTGATTCCTATACGGCCACAGGATTTAGGTACACATTTCTCCCTTCTGAACTCTCAGAAAATTATAAGTTTTCGGTCGTATTTTACATAGTTGAATTATAGTTGCTTAATATCAAAAGTTATCATTTTACGCCGAATTCGGTATTAAAATTCATCTCGTTCTCCCAGTATAATGGTTATAGATTAAAAGAGCAGACGAATCCAAGTTGAAACTCGTTGGTTTTTCGGGAAACGATAGTGGAGGTATGTAAGGCTTAAACCTTAGAAATTTATTCTTGTTGTATAGTGCCATGACTTATGTTCTTGAATGGAAATAATGATCCTATATGTTGTAGATAGTTGCTATCGGTAGATTGTGATTAGATATGTTGTAATTTGCTGTTACTAGTATATAAAGATCATATATGCTGTGATTAACTGCTTTCAGTAGATTACAGTTATATTTGTTTTCGTTAGCTGCTAGAAAATGTATATAGATTATACCATAATATCCCTTGTCGGGAAAAAACATGTTAAGTGTGATATGCGCTAGAAGCGTCATCGAAACTCTCTTATTCTCCAGTTCATTGTATTAGTAGAATTATATGTTATATTGTCAGGCCTAGACCCTAGAAGCTCGTGAATAGTTATTGGTCCTAAGCTAGTAAGTTGAACAACATAGGCGCAGCTAGGTGGTTTAACTACCAGTTTGGCATCTGTATTGTCAGGAAAGCACGCTTAGAGGCCATTGGCGTATCCTCATGCCCAAGGGCTAGAAATTTAGATAGGAAGGCCATACTTTAGAGTCAACAGCCTAAGGTTGCCTAGAGAACTGAGTAACAACTTACCATTTAGTTAGTTATTACCAGTGATTGTCAATATCAGTTAACTTAACATTCATCATACAGGTCGCCTAGGAAGCCATCACAGTCATCCAGTTCAAATAGACCCATGGGTACACTAAGGAAGTGGGCCTTTTTAACAGTTAGAGGAAGGGCCAGCGCCTCATCCGGTTCTTATAAGATACTCAGGTACAGATTGCCGATAGTGGCTAAGTCTATACAAACTTTTCTATAAGGTTAGGAATCACCTAGAAAAGTCATACAAGATCTGAGTAGACCAAGATGAGGCCTAAGGGACTAGCACCATGTTAGTACAGTACAACCCACAGGCTCAGAATGTTGGTAAGCTACCTGTGGAGGATTAGGGGTCGAGCGCTCAAAAGAATGTACGGTCAGTAACATCCCTACAGCCATTCTAAGTAGAGGAACTAAGTAATTAGTCATCTATTATCACACAGTTGTTTATGAGTTATAGTTGTCCAGGTAGGAAATTCAAAGTATTGTTAGGCCACTCCAAATCTCGCCCTATCCAGTCTAGACCATTAGAGATCATGATCCCTATCAGGATCCTCTGATCAGGTACAGGTGCACGGGGTGTGCCTGCTAGCATCCTTACAAACTATCCTAGGGGGTGAGCAGTGGTAGCGTTAGGCCCAGAAGGCCACATACGCCTTTTGAGTGGCTAGATTGAGATTTCAGTACAACACCTTGGTTGGGGTTTCCCTCACTCAGTAGCCTTCCATGACCACTCTAGGGTTACTAGCTATGTCGTTGCCCGTGATGGGCTAGATGACGTCGCTCCAAGGAGCGGTATGCCTTCTGCGAGGGATGAAGATGAGGTCCGAGGGCCTTATACAGTCAATTCCATGGATAGATTATTTTTATGTTGTATTGGCACCACACCTCTGACGAGCCTAGTGCCCGAGGTGCAGTTATCAAGAGTCCACCGAACTCAGACACAGGTACAGATCAGTATCCAAGATGGCTTAGTTGCAGACCCAGGGGGACAGGTAGGTTGGATATAGCACCAGTAGAGTCATAGAAACCTGGATAGGGGTATATAGATTGAGGTGTACTTGTCAGGGCTTATAGGGGTCCTGGTAGGTTATTTCTGTGCTGCTTGTACCTTCCAGGCTTATGGGGGACAGGTTGGTTCTTGTCTCTATTCTTGTTTGCTAGTTATAGCTTATGAATATATGATTGTACAGTGGTAGCTCATATGCGTGTAGTGTTTTGCTAGATGTAGATTACGAATAAGCCAGCTTATAGGTTAATCTTTCTACCTCTTATCTCTATTTACATTTAGTATATAACAACTTACTTATTGCCTATACTCGGTACATATTGTACTGAACCCCATCCCCGGGTGCTGCATTACTTGCCCGCAGGTTTATACAGAAGAGTTTTGGCTTTTCAGTAGCAGCTATTCAGAGTCAGAAGTTTGGCTATCTCCCTTAATTCGGAGTATCCAGGTTGTATAGGTTACATTCCTTCAATTCTATAGCATTTGGGGGTAGGCCAGGGCCCTGTCCCGACCACTATTTGTATTCTTAGAGGCCTGCAGACTACAGTAGTCAATTAGTTAGTTGTTGTTGGTTGTGTGGGGCCTAAATTAGTTATGTTTCGTATGTTGTCCATGTGGGGCCTAGTGTAGTGACCTGATCTCATTTCTGTTATAACTAGACAGCATGGTGGTCTTGTCGGCCCGTATTGGATCCCTTTTGTTGCCTGCTGCTGGTTAGCAGTTTTTATTTACAAGTGGCTATACGGCCTTGTCGGATGGGGGATGTGTTTACAATCGAGATATAGCTCATTGTTTTATTGAGTTGAGTTGTAGGTAGGCACTAGACGTGCATCAACACAGTTAAGTCAGTTAGATCCCAGTATGGCACTAGCTGCCAGTCATGCCTCCCAAGGTGGGGCGTGACAAACTTAGTATCAGAGCAGTTTGTATCCTAGGGAGTCTGCAAGTCGTGTCTAGTAGATTCTTTCTTATAAATATGTTGTGCACCACATTCTATAAGTAGGAGGCTACGAGGAATGATAGTATGGTTACCCCTCCTTCTTCTCCAATCGTGCTATAGAGCGGAGTTGTGTAGGGTTGAGCCCCTAAGTTTTCATTGTTATGTCTGTCTAGAATAATGTTTGATATAAGACAGACTCCAACCAGTCACAAGATGACTACAGCAGCAAGAGTAGGTACCAATGAATTGCCACCACTGGGAGACGGTTAGCCTAAGGGCGAAAGTAGACGTCTTTTATGTTTCCCCATAATCCTCACGAGGCACCGGGAACTTTCTAAGGCAAAAGATTTGTCAGCAGTATCCCTGATTTCTTCTTCATCTTAAAAATAGAGCCTTAGGATAGTATAGACATGATTTTGCTTACCTATTAGATATGTAGAATTAGACAGGAGAAGAGTTAAAGTCGGACCCCTTGAAACAAACAAAGGATTGTGCAAGCTTATTCTTTCAGTAAAACAGAAAGCGTAGGTAGCAAGGCCATGTTGCCCAGAATAAAGAGTAAATGAGGGCTAGAATTGTTAACTTCAATAAGGATTAGGAAGTGGTAAAGACCCCTGGTGTTCAGAAAGCTACCGAGACCTTCACGGTGGTAAACCAGGAGGGAGGGCAAGATTGCCAGTAGCACTCAAGAGTGTGTGAGAGAGTCCATCAGTGATAATCCCCCAGCAATAGAAAAGCTTCGGTCAGAAATAGGCCGATTCTGACGTAGTGTGATAATGACGGTAAAGCATACCTTCAAGATAATGGTTATGGACCGAGCTTGTCATATCGAAGGATAGAAAGATCATATGAATGAGATAGGCCCGAGTGCGGGTCAGAAGGATATAGGTAGGTAGACTTGGTTAGTAATATCGGTGACAGTATGAGGCAGAAGCCACGAATCCTAGTGCTCAATCCAATAGAAGCAAGGGGAAAGGTAGGAGTATCTAACTTTGGGGGAAACCAGAATCACCTCCAGGTTGAAGCAACTTGACAGAGCATGGGACCACTGCCAAATGTCGAGAACTAAGCATCGATCTATCTCTAAGGGATAGTAAGGTTGTAACCCAGGATGCTGCAACGTCACCACCAATTGTGGAAGTATACAGAGATTCTAACCTAGTACAACCTAAAGACAAGGCCCAGTAGGAAGTTATTGGCCTTAATATAAAAAGGGGGTGGAGTCATGAGACCCAGAGGTCGACTCTACGTCCCAGAGGTGGCAGGACTTCGTTAGCAAACCATGGAAAAGGTGCACCATGTCTGTTGCCCCCTCCTCCCTGAATTTAATAAAAATACATCAGGTCATAAAGAGAGACCTACTGATGGCATGGGAAGAGTGAAGATATCGTTGAGTTGTAGTGTGGAGCTCCAATGACCAGCCAAGAAAGGCTGGATAACAGGGACCGAGCAGACTAATCCAGGAGATAGTCGTGCCTGCAGGGGAGTGGAGAGTAGTCAACATGAATATAGTTATAAGGTTATCTCATACTAGGTGTAAATTGACCTCATTTGAGTTGATATAGGAAGCTGACGAGATCAACTCATGTCTTGCCAGATGGGATTATGTTGTAGCTAAAGCTTATGCTGACTTAAATATTAAATAAATAGTCTAGTTACATGGAGCCCTAGTGTCCAATAAAATTTGATAGAGAGGCACAACTCCCAGTTAAACACTAATGTGAGTATGGCTTCTTGTCTCCAAGAAAATAGCCAAGAAGAGCACACGGGTCAGATGCCCGGAGACTTGTTACGGGTAGAAATGTAGGTCCCCTATATGATGACCTGAAGTCGATAAATTAAGGTTAGTTGAGCTGGTATACTAATACATCAGCCGAACGAAGGAACTTAAACCTTTCAAGAAGGATATATCGGCAGCTTAGGGTTATCATATAGCGTAGGGAGTTAAAGATTGAAGCGGAAATAGGGCATTCCTGGAAACTCCACTAAGGAAGGGCGTCATGGAATCTAAAAGAAAAGAAAGCCCAGTCCTAAACTCACTAAACCGTACCAGACCCTCCGAGAGATTGACCAAGTGGCCTATGTTATAGATTTACTTCCGGGTTAGGATTTGTTCATTAGTATTATGCAAGCACATAGGAGATTTCCTCTCAGGTTGACCCAGTTGGAAATATTCAGGCTACCGAAGAGTTACCTTAAGGGGACTACAATGATTGTACTAGATGGACAATCCGTAAGGGGCCATTTTAAGAATCACAGTTGCAGTTTAGTAAGATCTTATGGAAAAATAGGAATAAAGAAGAGATGACTTGAGAAGATGAGGATGATATAAAATCTAGATATCCTCACCTGTTCCAGGATTGATCCAAATTATGCAGTTAAGGTGAGGTTGTTGTTCAGTTATTATTTTACTGCTTATGCTATCAGCACTGCTATTTAGCTACCCCTTATTATCATGTAATGGTTGTTGTAGCGTCCTGCGAGGCACCTATGTTGGACTTTTCTGCGTTTCAGGTTTTCAAATAGTCCATATTAAAGAGGAAACTCTGCCGAAATTTTTCTAAATCTTAGATAAGAGAGATAACTCCTTTAAGCCTGAGAATGACATTCGAGGATGAATGTTCCTAAGGGGGGATGATGTTACACCCTATAAGTTCCTATCGTTTAACCGATGCATTTGTATGGATGTTGGGCTTTTAAGAGTATAACGCATGCGGAAAAAAAATCCCAGGGGATGAGTACACGAATGTGGCATCAAGCGAGCAGAAGGCCGAGGCTAGGGGCCAGCCACCTTGGGTGTTGCGCTGCTCCAGCTGGTCTGGCGCTATGACTGGCGCACGGAACACCCTTTTGCGGTGCTTTGGCCAGCGCGCGGCACACCCTTGTGCGGTGCTTTGGCCGGCACGCGACACACCCTTGTGCGGTGCTACGGTTGGCGCGCGACACACCGTGGATTTGCGCGATGGGTGGCGCACTGCACCCCCTACCACCGCCCAAATACATATATAAAGCCCCTCTATTCATTTGGAAATCATTTCTAATGTTTGCTTTCGGCCAGAGCTTAGGAGAAATGAGGATTTCTATAGTTTTTCTCCTGATTGCGCTATCAAACACGGTACAAACTCAAATTAACTTCAGGTATCGAGTTCTAAGCCCGTAGGGAGCATTACTACGGAGTTACTTTCTCAAAATACACCCGGCAAACCAAAACCCCGCGAAGCAAAATTTGTTAGAATTGCTCCAAATTGATTCCTATACGGCCACAGGTTTTAGGTAAGCATTTCTCCCTTCTGAACTATTAGGAAATTATAAGTTTCAAC
>JACEIK010006119.1:9944-27798 GCA_018107945.1 Datura stramonium
ATCGTTAAATTATTCAATTATTATCTAATCAAATGTATCTCATTGTTTTCATAATTTTGAGTTGTGGGGAAGCATCATAGGTGCCTATGTAGCCAGGTTGGTCCAGGTCCCAGTTTGGCACTAGGTGTCAGTCATGCCTCCCAAGGTGGGGCATGACACACATCAACGTTATGCCATTATCCCCATCATACCCACACTACGAGAATCATTCAACAATGGAAAAGCACAACAAGGGAAATAGGGAACATAGGTATGAAAAATATCTAATCTAGCATGCTCAATTTTTAATTCATATTCTCAAAAAACCAGCAAGATAAGAGTGCGAACACACATACCGATTGAGTAATGTGAGAACAAAAATAACTAGAGTAGAACTTGATATCTTGACCAACAATGGTTTCTCCAACAATGGATAAACTTTTGTTTAGTGAGAATTGTGTGAGGCAAGGGTAAATGAAAAGAATGAGTAGGAGGGTTTTATAAGCTGAAGAGATGGAAAGTGATTGGGTGGTAAGAAGGTGGGTTTAATGGTGGGGAGTTGGGAAGGTGGAATAGTGGATATATGGGTTATTGGGAAAGTGGAAAGGTGGAAATAAAGGGTTTGTGGTGACTTAAAAAGGGTTTGACTGGTTTTTTTTCTTTTCTTAAAGGGCCACTGGTCGGGTCGGTCAATGAGTCGGTCAAGATTTTAAATAAAATACTTACCTCCACCTGTGTTGAACTTGCGGCCACCAGTGACTACTGATGTTTTGATGCTTCAAAACGTAGGTGACTTCCACTTGTGTGCAGTTTATTGCTTTACCAGTTGCGACTGATCAGAGGTTTACGGGTTTCCACCCGCATTTTGCTGGTATACCGCTGTTCAATCTTCAACTTCCAAGTTCATTGTGTTAAGCTGGCGTCAAACCGGCGGGCCACAAATTATCACCAATGTTTCTCTGGTAAGATGTCGATTCCATATCTTTACTCTCATCTTTATGACTCTCTCTTTTATTGGTGCGCTGTCTTGCGCTTGAGCACATGCGTTTCACAGGTCTCGCGCCACAATTTCCCTATCTTTCTTCCACCTAGATCTTTATCCAATCCATCCTACAAAACAAAATTAACAAAAATATCAAAGAATCAACGTAAAAACACATAGGTTTCCTCCCAAAAAGAATCTTATTTAACATGGTGACACGACGGATACCTCCTCAATCGTCAATACTCTAGAGGGTAATCATCCGAATCAGCCTCAGCATCACAAACTTTGTCTTGTTGTACATGATCATTGAAGATCCCTACCACCTTGCACTCATCCGAAGGCTTAGTAGTTTGACATACATTAAAGGTGACTTCATCATCACCAACTCTAACTTCAATTCCCCTAACTCTACATCCACCAGTGCTCTACCCATGGCTAGTAATGGGTGCCCCGATATGATGGGCACCTCAACATCCATTTTTCAATTCAATATCACAAAGTCGGCTAGGAGGATAAATTTTTCCGCTCGGACCAAAACATCTTCTAGAAATCCCACAGGTTTCTTGATAGACTTGTCTGCCATCAATAACCTCATAGTAGTAGACTTGGGATTTCCCACACCTAACTTTCTGAAAATGACAAGATGCATCAAATTTATGCTTGCGCCAAGTTCATATAAGGCAATTTTTGAAAATGCATAGTCCAATTGTGCAAGAGATGTTGAAAGCTCTAGGATTCTCTCTTTTGGGAGCAAGATTTCTCGCCATCATTACACTACAATGGTATGTCACTTTCCCCCAGCCCATTAAGCTCCATAGGGAGCATCTACTAGTGGGGGTGGAAGNTTTGGGAGCAAGATTTCTCGCCATCATTACACTACAATGGTATGTCACTTTCCCTACACCATCATCAACAACCTTGTTTTTCTTCAAAAATTCTTTCATGAACTTTCCATAGCCCCACATCTAGAGAAATGCATCCACCAATGGTTCTTTTGGCACCTCATCATTCACATCACTTCTTGTTTTAGGGTCAATAACATTCTTGGTCTTAACGCCCCCATAAGCCAACACCTTTATGGCTCCTTATGGAAATGTCCATAAAATGATTGTCTTTCGTGGGATTAGGCATTGTGCTACTCGGGAGAGTCCCTTTCATTCTGGGGTTTATTTGAGTAGAAAAGTGATTCATTTTACCTTCCAAGTGATCTATAGAAACTGAATGTGAACCCACTATTTGGGCGAGGTTAGACACCTCCCCTTTTAACTGAAAGAACAACATATAGTATTAACATATAGCCCTCGAAACATGAGGACTCACCAAGAGCGCTGAGAGCGAATCTGAAACTATCTATGGGTGAGGATGAGCCTGAGAACTGTGACCTGTATCATGAAACGGTAAAACATAGAAGGTATGCGGTCAGTACGTGGAATGTACTAAGTATGCAATGTAAGAAAAATGGACGTTTAAAACATATATGAAATTCATAAATGATCATAAGAGTAGGATGTCAAGCTGGTATAGTAAAACATAATAACATATCATATGGCTCAAGGTTTTCAAAGCATTCGTAACATAACATAATCATAATCATAATAGAAGAGATTTTCTTAACATGACTTGATCTATCATACATAATTATAACATGCATAAATCATGAGGAACAATGGGAGATTTTCTTAACCAACATACCCAATATAAGCACACATGAAGCCCGACTTGTAACCCTAGTCGGGAGGGTATTCGTACCTTGCCAAGGGTAGAACCATGAAAGTGTGATATCACCATGAAAAGGGTCATTCGGGCCAGGGACTAACATGAAATAGGTCCCAACATACCTACAGTGGAACGTAGTTCATGAGATCTAGGACTTAACCAATGCCCTGAACCTACTCGGTGTTCGGTAGTACTCTTAAAACATATATAGTGCTCATAATAATCGTAAACATGCTTGAACATATGTGATCTAGCCATGACACGAGGCATGTGAGTCGGCCAAACACATACTTCATGATTAATAAGATTCATACATACTTGTAGATTATGTATATATCTTGAATTTCTTAAAAATCATAACGAATAACATACTAAATTCATAATTTAAAACATAATTCATGTTGGGCTTGTAAAGAACATCATTGGTAAAACAGATCATAAATCGATTCATCATGGGGCATTCTTAATTAAGCTTAATTGTTTATAAATCAAATCAAAAATATTATAATCAATTTAAATCTCAAAAGATGATAAAAATCCATAGATTATGATAAGATTTAAAAATCACAAAACCCATAATTAAATCATTAGATTTTATATAAATCAAATATAAAACCCCATGAGTTTGTGATAAATTTTAAGTAAAATCATAGAGTAGGAGCATAGGTGTGGAAAGATTCACCCATTGATGACCTTACACACCTGGGATTATCTGGTTCTTAACACCCCATTCTAGCCCAAGATGGAATTTAGAGGAATTGAGAAAGAACACCTTGAATCACCTTATAATCTCCTCTCTATACTCTTGCATGCATGAATGAGGCTTAACATGAACTTAACCCCCTTAAAAGACCCCATCCAGACCTTAAAACGACATAGTTTAGATCTTAGGAGTTTTGGTTGTCAGTCCCCATGAGGGACCTCACGAGTCATTGCTAAGGGGCATGACTCATGGGCAGGCTCCGTTATGCTCACTACCCAAAATACTCAGGGGATCCCACGAATCATCATGGCTGACAACGACTCGTGATCACCGCCCGTGATCCCCATTGTCCAAAATCTTAACCAACTATACACTCCAACCCACGGGTGACCTCACGAGTTGTGAGGTCAGACCACGACTCGTGGTCACCATCCGTGGCCTTCACTTCCCTTCCAAACCTTGCCAAACCTCCAAGGCAGACCACGGGGGACCTCACGAGTTGTGATGTCTGACCACGACACGTGTTCATGCACGTGGGCTCCTCAACCTGATCCTACCAACCTAGCTGACCACGAGTCACCTCACGACTCATGGTCACTCCACATGACCTACCTCATGGGTTATCATGAGACCTAGTGTGAATTTTCAGTTTTTCTTCATTTTGACTACCGGGTCTAATCCTTGGATTCCCGCGGTATGACATTAGAAGCTTAGAATTTATGAAAATGCCCTGAATAATTTTACAGGAAAAAGTCACTACCAGATACCACGACTCATACCACAAGTCATCCTTCCATACCATGACTTATGGTATCACTCGTCATAACCGTCCAATTTTCGCCAGTTCTTAAACCTTCAAATTAAGACTAGATAGGATGAGTCATTACTCATCTCAACGACTCGTCATTTCCTCTCATTGTCAGCACTAACATCATGCATGGTTACTGGAATCCTCCCAATGGACACATACTACAGATCGTTACTGGTAACAATGGATCATTGCACCCTTCTGTTGCCACTGGACCAAGCTTCCTAACTTTACTACTTCTCACCACGGCCACTTACCACAATTCATTATTTCCTACAATGTGTCGTAGCATGGCATGTACTACCTATCCTAGGAATACCAAAATGAAACAACGATTCCTGACAATAGCCCGTTACCGAGACCTACGAGTCATATTGTGACTTGTTGTCCCAAACTCTTTTCCTGAAGATAGAGACCATGACCCGTGACTACGAGTCATCACATCAACTAACAGGTTGTACCTTCACTCGTTAGTCCTAAACCTATCAACCAGAAGCTCACTACGATTCAATCCCATGAATTGTTACTCCACAATAGGACACGTACAATGAGTCATTTTGAGATATTTTTCAATCTTTTTCTATTGATCATATTTCCAATCTCGAATCAAGTCTTAGGAACTTTTGGGTTGTTACATTATCTTCCCCTTGAGAACATTCATCCCCACACATAGATTAAGCATGTTGAAAGGCTAGGGAAAGAACTGCAATCTCAAAACTTAACAACTATAGCTAAAACTAATGGAGTGACTGTCTCAAGACTTAAATACATGACTAAACTGAATTCACAAAACATACATATATGCTAATACATGAAAGGAACTGACATGCATGATCTTGACATGAAACTGAATAGAGTTCTAAGGATGGATTTTATCTAAATCCAGAATGGAACTACAAGGAAAAAGATGCGGGCATCTAAACAACATATCTGCTTCGGCTTCCCACATAGCTCCTCAACAAGCTGATTCCTCCACAAAACTTTTATTGAAGCTACCTCCTTGTTTCTCACCTGATGATGGAAGATCTCAACTGGTACTTTCTCATAGGTAAGGCTGTCCTTCACTCCAATGTTCTCTATCAAAACAACTAGAGATGGATCATCGATGCATTTCTTCACCAAGGACACATGGAACACCGAATGCATCGAAGCTAACTCTACAGGAAGCTCCAACTTAGAGGCCACCTTACCAACATGTCTCACAATTCTGTATGGACCAACATACCAGGGACTAACATTCCCCTTCTTTTTGCCTCATAACTCTATTCATGGGAGACTCTTTCAGAAATACCCAATCATCAACCTCAAACTCAAGTTCTCTCTTCTTTACATCCATATAGGATTTCTGTTGACTCTGAGCTGTTTTCAACCTTTCTCTAACAAACTGAACCTTCTCCATGGCCTCATGAACTGAATTTTTCCCTATCAAGGTAGCCTTACCTCCCTCAAACTAACCCAACAGGCGATCTACACCTCCGCCCTTAGAGAGCCTCAGATGGAGCCATTAGAATGCTTGAATGATAACGGTTGTTGTAGGCAAACTCAATGAGAGGAAAGTGCTTATCCCATCTACCTTTGATGTCGATCACGCATGCTCTCAGCATATCCTCTAATGTATGAACAGTCCTCTTGACCCGACCATCTGTCTGCGAGTGAAAGGCTGTGCTAAGCTTCACCTGTGTACCAAGACCCTTCTGAAATGACCTCCAAAATTGAGAGGTGAACTAAGTACCCTATCTTATAAAATGGACAATGGAACCCCATGTAACCGAAGCAACTCCTGAATGTACAATCTAGCATAATCCTCGTCTGAAATTGTAGTTTTGATTGGTAAGAAATGAGCTGCTTTGATCAACCTGTCCACAACCACCCAAATAGAGTCATACTATCGGCGAGTATAAGGAAACCCAGTGATGAAATCCATATTTATCTCTTCTCACTTCCAAGTTGCAATACTAATGTATTTTTAACATACCTCCAGGTCTTTGATTCTCAATTTTCACTTGTTGACAATTCGATCACTTAGCCACAAACTCCGCTATGTAATTGTATTCCACCAATAGACCTCTCATAGATCATGGTACATCTTGGTGGCACCTGGATGGATAGAATATCAAGAACCTTGAGCCTCATGAAACATCTGTTCTCTCAAATAATCAACACCCAGAACACATAAATGACCCTGATATCGAAGTACACCATCTCCCCCTTGGGAGAAGACCTCCACCTTCTGATTATGTATTGCTTCCTTCAATAACACTAAGATAGTGTCCTCATCTTGCCTAGCATTGACCTCAATCACTAATGAAGATTATGACCCATTCTAAGTAACGACACCACCATCTGTCAAGTCAATAAGGCGAACCCTTAACCGTGTAAGCCGATGCACATCATTCACCAACCCTTCCTGTCATCGTCAACATGAGACACACTCTCCATGGAAAATCTACTAAGGGCATCCGCCACTACATTGGCCTTTCCCGGATGGTAAAGGAAGCTGATATCATAATCCTTGAGAAGATCTAGCCATCTCCTTTGTCACAAGTTCAAGTCCTTCTGAGGTGAACATATATTGTAGGCTCTTGTGATCCGTGAATACATCCATATGCACTCCATACAAATAATTCCTTAAAATCTTCAAGTAAAAAACCACCGCCACCAACTCGAGATCATGAGTTTGATAATTATTCTCATGGGTCTTAAGCTAACGAGAAACATATGCAATAACGTTGCCCCACTTTATATGTACACACCCAAGGATGATTCTCAATGCATCATAATACACCATAAAACCATTGGTGCCCTCAGGTAAAGTCAAAACTGGGGCTTGGGTAAAGTCAAAACTAGGACTGAAGTGAGTGAAGTCTTCAACTCCTTGAAGCTTTTCTCACAAGCATCGGACCACTGAAACTTGGCCTTTTTCTGAGTCAGCTTAGTTAACGGTGCTGCAATAGAGAAAAATCCCTCTACAAACCTCCGGTTATAGCCATGTAAACCCGAAAACCTCCTATTATCCATATGAGTGACTGGTCTAGGCCGATCTTCACAATATCTATCTTTTGAGAGTCAACCCACACACACTCACTATACACTGCGTGACCCAAGAACGCCATGAAGTCAAACCAAAACTCACACTTGCTAAACTTAGCAAACAACTAACGGTCTATAAGAGTCTGTAATACAACCCTCAAGTGAGCAGCATGCTCCTCCTCGCTTCGAGAGTATATGAAAATGTCATCGATAAACACAATCACGAACATGTCCAAATATGGCTTAAACACCCTGTTCATCAATTCCATAAAAGTTGCAGGAGCATTCGTTAGTACAAAAGACATAACTATGAACTCATAGTGACCATAACGAGTCCTAAAGGCTGTCTTTGGGATGTCACTCTCCTTAACTCTGAGCTGGTTATAACCGGACCTGAGGTCTATCATAGAAAAGAACTTAGCACCCTAAAGCTGGTCAAACAAGTCATCGGCCCTAGGGAAGGGATACTTATTCTTTATTGTCACCTTGTTCAACTACCGATAATCAATGCACATACGAAGAGAACTATCCTTCTTTCAAACAAAAATCATTGGTGCACCACATGGGTACTTACTAGGCTAGATAAACCCCTTATCTAGGAGATCTCTCAATTTCCCTTTCAACTCCTTTACCTCAGTTGGCGCCATTTTGTAGGGAGGAATAGATATAGGCTCCATATCAAGAAGAAGGTTAATACCAAAGTCAATCTTCCACTCGAAGGGGACTCCTGGAAGGTCATCTGGAAACACCTCTAGATACTCACATGCAACTGGAACTGACTGGAGAGTCGGGGTCTCGGATGTAGAATCTTTAACCCAAACTAGATGATAAACACAACCCTTAGATTTCATCTTTTTGGCCTTAAGGTAGGAAACAAAGTGACCTATAGGCACAGCTGAACTACCCTTCCACTCTAGGACTAGCTCACCCGGTAATCAAAACTCTATTGTATGGGTTTTATAATTAACTGAGGCATAGTATACATATAACCAATCTATATCGAATATGACATAAAAATTGGTTATGTATAACTCTACAATGTTGGCTGAGGTGACTTTATGAAAGACTGAGATTGGGAAATTTCTGTATAATTGTTGAGCTATAACTGATTTACCAACTGGAGTAGAGACTAAGAAGGGTTATGATAGGATTTCGGGGCTGACACCAAAATGGATTGCAATATAAGAAGTCATGAAGGATAATGTGGCTCTAGGATCTAGCAATGTATACACTTCAAGATGAAATACTCATAACATACCAATAACCACATTGGGTGAAGTCTCCTACTCCTGGCATGATGAGAGTGCATTAAATCTGTTCTGGTGGTGACCGCCAGCTGCACTATTAGAAGCACCATGCTGGAAAGGACGTGTTGTTTGAGCTACTATTGAATTAGTGTCCTGGGCACGACCTCTGGTATCACCCTGCGAGCCAAAGGGCACTCCCTGTGCATGTGTCCCGGCTTCCCATACTTGAAGCAAACATTTGATCCAACTAGGCACTCTCCTATGCGGTTCTTACCATATTTCCTGCAAATTGGGAAATTGCGCTCCACCGGCGTGCTCCTCTATTCCCTACAACCTGACGCCCTGCTCCTCTGCTCCTCTGGGGGTACCATTTAAGATATTAAATTTCCTCATTTCTCCCTTCGCTCCTCTCTGCTTTTCCAAATAAAATACGTTATGATGATTTTAGAAGCTAAGGGTTTAATTTATAATAAGTTGAAAAAATAAAATTTTGGCCTTTGGTGAAACAGCTCCGTGCCACACTGCCCATTGCGGCAAGGCAGTGGCATGACATGGAGCCATCTCAAAATGTCACTAAATTGGCCATCTTGACATGTCTTGCATGCGCTGGTGCGCGTCGCCCGCGGTGGCCCGCCTGGCATGATACGACGCTAACGCACAAATGCTTGTCTGCATTGCTCTCGTGCGCGCATGCCTTGGCATGGCCCGTTCCTTGTCGTGCACATCTCCTAGCATGACACAGCCTTCAGTGCGCAGCATGGCCAACATGTCACACTGGGCATTGTGCACTACCGAGTTTTCAAGATTCCAACATGCAACTTCTTAAACTTCATTTCCCCACTTTCTTCTTGTGCATTGAACATCATATCAAGTCTCTCCTGAGTATATTTCACCTACAAAACATGGGCTAATCACTTTGGTTAGTTTATGCACATAAACATACAAAAACCACATGAGATTGTAGTTAATTAAATTGAAAAACATCACTAAACTAAGTTATAAAATAACACTTGGGCATGTAAATATGCCCAGGATCACTACCCCACACTTATAGTCTTGTTCATCCTCGAACAACTCCATTACATCTTATGCAAACGAAGGACTCACATATGATCAATTGAAGCAAGACGATTCAAGTTAAGGTTACAACGATTAGCTCAGATAGCAAGTTTAAAATAGAGCATGCGATGTATAACCAACTAAAATCACATACAACTATGTTATGTCCTCTAAGCCTCAAGAAATGACTCTCAACTCAGTAAACTCATGAAGATTAACTAATCAAGAAGTCCGACATGAATTATATCATTCCTCAAACATGTTCCCTTACTACAAGAGAGATACCCATTTTCACTTCCAATTTTTCAAATTATATAAACGTGGGTATATGAATAGGACTTACGCTCACTCTCACAAGGAATTTGCATGCAACATGTAATTACCAATAAACTTTCCTTTAGTGTTTACTTCACTAGTTTAGGAATGTTTGAAAGAAAGATCAAGTAGGACTTATCGGGTGGTAATGTAAGCTAAGGGACGGGTAGATACTACTCTGGCCAGTAATAGTGACTATCTTCCCTAAGAGCTTTTAATACATCACACTTTCATATGTACATCTCTTCTCTTACTTCACCTTTATTCTTTTCACTCATCAATTTTCTCTTTTGTTTCCCCATTTCTTTAAGCACACTTAGCTTATTAGTAAGGAGTACTTAAGCAACTTTTTCATTCTTTTGTTCTCTTACTCTCTATAAATACTTATGCATTTTCAAACAAGTGCACCTCTAATATTTTCTTCAACTCCCACAACCACTATTTTTCTTCTTTTTCCAGATTCTCACTCCTTTACTCTTTTGCATTTTCACTTAAGCGTTTAGGAGTTTTAGATCAAATTCAAATCTTATTGAAAGAAAGGGATTAGCTTTTATTGTGGCTAGAAAAGAATAGGCCAAAAGCTCAATGGGGCTAACTAGGATTAAACATTCAAGGTAGGTAAAGCGGACGATAAAATTAAACTCATTCAAAGATATGCCTAAATCATCTGCTACAATTAACATCCCTCATTTCATTTTATATATACACTAGGCAAGCTCTAGACACTACACAATAGCACAAAATATTCAAAAACCTTACACTTAGTGCACATGCTCAATTCAAGACAGAATCATTAAACTCTTAACTTAACTAATCACAAGAATTCAAAATTAAGCTATCAAGCATACAGAGTCATATTCAAGAGCCTAAGTGTCTCAAAAAAAGTTATACAACTGCTAAACATGCTTCAAAATTAAAACACTTGAATCTTACAATCATGTATAGCATTCAACAAGAACATCAAGCTATCAATCAACTAAGGGTTCAAAACCAACACTTATTGACTAATTTTCCCTCAAGACGGTTGTCATCCATCCATCGTCGGAAAAAGTCCCTAACTATGACTAAAACAGTTATGTAGACACATAAAAAATTTATTTCTTGGTTCAAAGTGCCCCCTTCCGAAAAGAACTGAAAAGAAAAACCAAAGGGTGGGTGAACTGTGCTCAATTCAAACTTTTTCAACAAAAACATTGTACCCATCACCACATTCACCCGAAATCACTAATACAAAAATTTAAATTTCAATCACTTTACACTTAAAATATGCTATGTCCCCAAAGCATCAACTATACTCAAAGTAAATGTGAGAGATACTTCCTGATGCCTCTGGCCTAGCTAGCAGCATATCTTCCTCCATTTTAGAACATGTGGG
Organism: Datura stramonium; assembly: GCA_018107945.1. Classification (NCBI taxonomy): domain Eukaryota; kingdom Viridiplantae; phylum Streptophyta; class Magnoliopsida; order Solanales; family Solanaceae; genus Datura; species Datura stramonium. The sequence continues at coordinate 21,162 of JACEIK010006119.1, forward strand.
TTACCGAACCCACACTCATCTTTTTCCATGCTTCTTAGCTTCCTCTTCTAAGGGTACTCAGACTTCCCCTCAATTTGTTCTTACTTCACAAAAACAAAACAAAAGTGAAAATAACCAAAATCAAACAAAAAGAAAATGAATATTGTACTTGTGATACCCTTGGGTTGCCTCCCAAGCAACGCCTAATTTTACATCACAGCACGATGTGAAATATCCCTTTCAATATATCCTCAAACAAGTAGTCTTTTTTTAGAAACTTCTTCTCCTCTTTTTATTTTTAGAGGGAACAGCCTCCGCCCAGTCCCTTTTTTCTTCCATCATCTACTTTAATTTCTTCCCTCCATCAGACTCGAGCTGAAGTGTCAATATTTTCCTACAGCAATGGGCCCATGGAATCTACCACCCACACTTAGCATTTGTCATCACACTGATATTGCAAATATCTCTGTAGTATGTGGATGGGTTGATCTCCTGGTAGACTCTGAAGAGATCTTCCTCATCATTGACCCTTATTTTAAGGGTACCAACTCTTACATTGATTATTTCTCTACCAGTAGTCAAGAATTGCCATCCCAGGATTTGGGGTACTTTATCATCAACATTAAAATTCAGAATAATAAATTCAGTAGGTATAATAACCTTACCTACTTTGATGAGAAGGTCCTCAATATTTCCCTCCAGGGCCACTATTGACTTGTCTGCCAGTTGCAGCATCACACTAGTTGGCATTGGTTTCCCAAAACCCAATGTGTTAAATAGATATAGGGGCACCAAATTCACTGCCCCCCTAAGTCACACAAGGCTCTCATGATTCCAGCTTCACCAATTTGTATAGGGAGGGTGAAACTCCCTAGGTCCTTGAGGTTTTCAGTATTTTTGCTCATCACCCTGTAACTGCATTCCTCAGTAAGTGCCACAGTCTGGACATACACCAGTCGTACATTGTTGACCACTACATCCTTTAATTACTTTGCGTACTTAGGCATTACCCTGCAAGACATCAAGTAGAGGAAAAATTATGTGAAGTTCTTTGAATGTATCAAAGAACTTCTTGAAACATGCTTCCTCCTTTATCTTTTTGAGCCTTTATGGGAATGGTGGTGGTGGTATCTATTTTGGCTGCAATGATGATTGTGCATTTTGTGTTGTAGCACTCTGATGATCTCTTCTCTCAACTGATGGACCCGGTTGACTAGCTTTGGTTACACCTCATTTATCATCTCATTCTGTGGTGCATCATCCAACTGCTTGCCACTACTCAAACTGATGGCATTGACCTATTGGGGGTTTGTATCTGTATCACTTGGTAACCCTCCCCTAGGTCTGGTATGCTGCGCATCTACCAACTAACCCATTTGCATGTCTAGATTTCTGCTAGCCATCTACTGATTCTTCAAGTCTGAGGCCATTATCGTCGGATTTTCTGCCAACTGGGTCTAAATGGCTATGATTTTCTGTAACATCTCCTCAATGTTTCTATTGCTATATTGTCCAATGTTTTTCCTGTTCTACTACTGGTACTACTGCTGCTGAGGCTGCTGGTAGCCTTGACTCTAATTGCCACCCCAAGAGAAATTTGGGTGACTCTACTAGTTTTTGTTGTAGGTATTCCCATAATTATAATTTCCTCTATGAACATTCCTTACAAAGTTTACTAATTATGGATTGGCCCTGTAAGAGTCTACATTGTGCCAATTGTTTGCACAAATCTCACAGCAGCTAGGAGCTGCTTGAATTGCATTAACATGTCCCTATGGCTGGTTCATACTCAGTTTGCTGAACTGAGTCATCATTTGGTGCTGGAATGAGGCGAATTGAGCTTCTAAGGCATTCATGCTATCCACTTCAATCAACCCAACTCTCTTACCTACCTCTCTAGATGACTCACTGTGACACTTTCGATTTCCTTATGCTCTGAAATGACAATGGAAATAGTAATTAGACAGCCCCACTAGCTCCAGCATACCATTTGAATGGGCAAGTGACTCATGAAGGATTTAGGGATACTTTTCAGATATTGGCCCAAGCCATGACGGCCTAGGTCATTTAGTAGGCAGTTGCACCTGTGAACACCAAGGAAATGTCACAGTGGCTAGAGTGCGAGACTTCAATAGGATAAACCCACCGGAGTTTCATTGTTCATGGAGGATAAGGATCCACAGGAGTTCATTAATGAGATCCACAAAAGTGACTTAGATTATGGGCATTACCGAAGAGGAGAGTGCAGACGTGGCCTCCTATAATCTAAAAGGGGTAGCTCATATATGGTACAGGTTGTGTATGGATGGTCGTGGGGCGGGTGAAACTCCTGTTGATTGGGTGGAGTTCGCTACAGCTTTCTCAAATAGATTCTTTCCACGGTAGATGCGGGAAGAAAATGTTGTAGATTTAATCAAACTAAAGAAGAATAATATGATGGTTTAGGAGTATGCCTTGAATGTGCCTTGAAGTTCACTAAGTTGTCCAAGTATGCTCCGGAGATAGCTGGTGATATAAGGCGTATTTACGCACTTATTTCTCATATTTTACATATGCTTAGCTATTTTTTGAGAATAAATTATGTGTATTTTCTTATGTTTTGTGTGATTTGTGAAAAAGAGCTAACACATAGGATTAGATGGTTTTAGGTATTAAAGTGATGGATTTGGGTTTAATTATGGCTAAAAAGAGCAAGTTTGGCAAAAAGAGGTTGACGAAACAAGTGTGATAGAAGTCGGCATCGCATAGGCATAGCTGTGCTATGGCCTATGTGACATGCACTCCAGCATGTGGTGCCTTGGCTAGCGTGGCGCGCAGGGCAGGTTGGGCGGCCAGAAGTCAAATCCTAGTTCAACTAGGAACAAAAGCTGCAAAATCCAATTTCTATTTAAAAAGGAATAACGAAGGATTAATCTACTACCATATATACCCTTCCTTAATATGCTTTAGGCATGAAATATTGTTGAATTTAGTTTCAATATTTTCTAAATTCATACTTTATGAAATTGTGTAATTACTTAGTTGAATATTTGTTGGAGATTTCATGATGTTCTTGTGATTCAATGTAACTTTGGATATTTTTGTTAAAAACTTTCATATTATTGTAAGTATTTCATTATGATTTCTTCTACATCTTATGTTTTTGTTCTCATAAACATGAGCGGCTAATCTATTAAGCTAAGGTTGTGAGAATCAAGATGGATTAACGAAAGTAGATGAAATATAAGAGTGATTCTTGAATGATGAATTGAGTGGATTATTATTCTCTTTGTTTTAATATTTTATTGCATGTATCTTCAACTTGCTTGACCAAACAGGTTGGAGTTAGGAAAAGAGAATAATAGTGGTAATTTGAGGCTACCCACCCTCATCTAATTAACTTGAGCTCTAACAAATGATTGTTAAACCAAGACTTCTGGTGAGGATAAAATATACACAACTAAAGTCCAAGAGAATTTAGGTGAAATTCATCTATGTAGGCCGAGAGACGTTAGGTGAGCTTAATCGTAAGTCTTACACAATATTCACTAGGTTAGAATAATAAATAAGCCTACTACGCTATGAATTCATGGAGAACAAAATCCTAGTTTCGTCTCAGTAATTCAATAACAACTCCGCTTAAGATTATTTTTTCTTTTTATTTGCAATCCTCATTTCAAAATATTGACTACAGGTTGATTTATTCACCGTTAACAAAATATTTCTTCTCCATTCCCTGTGGGATCAATCATAACCTAATTGGGTTACTATATTTGACAGTGACCATTTTATACTTCATTGCGAGGTGTAATTTGATACGAAATTTTCATGATATGATGAATATTGACTTTGAGTGTAGTGTTCTTGTCTAAATCCATAGATCGTTATTTGTGCACAAAGAAGGGTTTCATTCTCTTGGCCATCTTCATTCCCTTGGTCATTTTGTGCTCCTTCATCCACCAAAGCTATGATCCAAATATGGTACCATTTGGATTGTATCACTAGTGATGGAGCTTGATAAAATTGTCTAATGAACCTGAGTATAACTAGACCTGTTCATAAGGTGAATTTTCTGGTTAAAACATGAGTGGGGAAATAGTAGATTGTTTGAGGACAAATAATAATTTAAGTGTGGGGTGGTGATGTTGGGCGTATTTATGCACCTATTTGCCATATTTTGCCCATACTTAGCTATGTTTTGAGAACAAATTAGGTGTGATTGCTTTGGTTATATATGTTATTTTTGAAGAAGAGATTACAAACATGATTAGATATTTGCAGCAAAAAAATTTACCAGTTTTGATTCATTTGGGGCTTAAAAGAGAAAGAGTTATCAAGCAAAATTCAAAAGGAACAAGTGCCACAACTAAAAAAAGATTGGCATAGCACAGGCACATAAGTGCACCGAGCTGGGAGATGCAGAGTAACATCAGTAAACTGGACCGCACGACGCAGAGTCATACTGCCATGTTGAGGTGTGTAACGCAGATGTCACAACTTGAACATAGGCCTGGATCAAGACACGGGACAAGAAACCTTGAGAGGCTCCAAGTTGACCCATGGAATGAACATACATCTAACTCAATCATAGATAAGCGGAAGGTCATCATAATTAACATAGCTGAAGTCTAAACAAAAGATAATATCTGAGTACATACATGAATCCAAAATACATACTATGTCTGAAAAGCCTCTAAGGTGATGAGTTGATGTGAGAAAACCCCCAACTAACTCTCTATAGTCTGGACACTGAAAACACGACACACAAATGATAGGAAGGGTCCTCGCAAGATGAGGACTCACCAACTGAGACTGAGGAAATCTTACTCCTGAGATCTATCTAACGGCGGGACTGAACCTGAGTATCGGATCCTATATGATGGAAAGATATAGCATAGAGTATGCAGTCAGTACGTGGAATGTATCGAGTGTGCAAGTTAAGTAAAACCTATTAAGTAAGTATAATCTTTAAAACAGGCATAATATAAAACATAATCAAGATAATATTCTGAGAATAGGGCTTGCATGTTATTTTCTGAAATCATGACCTGAACATAACTGAACAGCAATATGGTATCTTCAGTGATCACGCCATGTTATCATTATCTGCCCTGGAAAGGCTTAGGATTTCTCTGCCCACTTGAGAGAGATAGTTGGGGCGTAATGTAATATCTATCATGATGGTGTCAGTTATGAGGAGTCCTCCCATTGTTCCTTATGTTTTATGCATGATCATTGTTACGATACTTTGGCTCAAGTTATGATTTACAAGGTTTCTCTTGTGATTACGATTATGACTATTTTATGAACAGTTTTGAAAACCTTGATCCATCATGTCTAAACTATGATTTATTACATCATGTTTCATGAATGTTCTACTCTCATGGATTTTATGCACTTTATTGTTTGTTTTTACTTACCTCGCATACTCAGTACGTTCCAAGTATTGACCACATACTCTATGTTGTATCATTTAATGATATAGGTCCAAGCTTTCAGACTCAGTCTTACTGTTAGTCTAGCTCCCACCTCAGTCCAGCCCAGTCCCCATTGTTGGTAAGTCCTCATCTTATAGGGACATTCAGTTTAGCTATTTGTTTATGCTATTTCAGTTTCTGACGTTAGCGATCTAATTGGTGGTGTTGTCCAATGAACTCATTAGACAGTTTAGAGGCTTATCAGATATTATGTAGACATTCAACTTTATAGAATGTTGACTGCATTTATGATCATTGATATACGTCAGACTTCTACTTAATGATGTTTTTCTTTAGTTTCCTCTTTTATTATGCTCTTGAATTCGTTATGCATGTACCATGGGTTAGCTTAAAGTCATTTATGGCTCTAGGTCCCGTATCTTGATTCGGGGTTCATGCTCGGGTCATGACATTCTTCTTGTGACACATGCTGCTCTAATGATCGCTTAGACATTTTAGGCTCTACAATTGTGATGGTCTTTATCTCCTTATTGCGGGGTGGCACTCATGCCACCCTGAATACATCAAAATTTTCTTCCTGACAATCCACCGTCAGTGATATCTTCCTAGACTTCACCCTTAGTTACATCTATTGTAACCAAGAATCCTCTTACCAAAATAGTGGGCATTGCTTCATCATCTTCATAGTCAAGGATGATAAAGTCCATCTGCAAGATGAATGGCCCCACTTTAATAAACACATCTTCAATAATTCCATCAGGATAAGTGAAGGACCTATCAGCCAACTACAGCATCACTATAGTGGGACATAGTTCTCCTCATCCCAATGTTCTTAACAATGATACATGCATAAGATTAATGCTTTCACCTAGATAACACAATTTTGAGCCAACCTCTTTGCTTCCAATGATAACTGGAATAGTGAAGCTCATACGGTCCTTCAACTTCGGTGGAATCTTGTTTCACACCCTGAAACTGCATTCCTTAGTAAGAGCTATAGTTTCACACTCTATGAGCCTTCTATTATTAGCCACAATATCCTTTAGTATTTGATGTACTTTGGAACCTCCTACAATAACTCTATCAATGGCAGATTTACATGCACCTTCTTCAAGACATCTAGAAATTTGTTATATGCTGCGTCTGATCTTGGGCAGAATTATATGCCCAAGTGATACTCAAATGCTTCATTTCGTCTTGTTTATCTATCGTTATTTGTGCATTCTCATGTAATTTGTAGT